>BCLU01000010.1:412407-633757 GCA_039545375.1 Trichosporon faecale
TGGATTTAGGAAGAGCGAGCTCCGACGCTGTTTCTTTTTCGCGACCGTGGGAAGTCAATGTTCAACGCTCGTTTCTTTTTCGCGACCGTGGGAAATGAATGGTTGACGCTCATTTCTTTTTCGTGACCGTGGAAAACCTCCCAAACCGTTCTTTATGTGAAACTCCGCCCGTTTGACCCTTGGACTGCCTTGGCCATTTCAAGATCATCTGGGGCTTAACGTACTAAGCTTTTTGGGACATGCATGTCGCTCGTGAGGCATCCAATACGTAAGTAAACGAAGATGAAGAAGAATTATGCAGTGTTAGCACGCAAGTATCGAATCATCCATTCATATCTACAGAATATACTCTACACTCCTCGAATGTTCATATGTTCAGAATCACGTACTTAACCTTGTTCTCCATACCGGCACCCAGTTTATATCACCGTCCTTCTTCAGATCAAAATCGAGTTCGTACTTCGCGATGATCGTCAAGCATGTGCGGATTGTACGTGCATCCTCGAACTCCGGGTCGGTCAGCTGGATTGTCATCTCGGATTCGTTGGGCCCTAAAGGGAGAGAAAGCATGTCTGCGAACACAGTGCTGAAGTCAGTGATCGGTCCACATTCGACTAAACGTACCTTGCTCCTGCCAATGTCCTTGAGCTGATTCTGATCCTGACCTTGTCTGAAGACACCAACGAAACGTCTCCCCCCGTCCAGTCCGGATCGTCTTGAATGATGGCGGTGTTCGAATGCATGGCCGAGGAGAGTGGTGCTCGAAGAATCTCGCTCCAGGTTACCGTATTATGAAGCACGCTGCCGCGCGACGCGGTGCAGAGCACTTGTCTGCGCTGATGGCTTACAGGCGCTGCTACAATGGCATCGACACAAAGATCTATTCGACATCACTAGTGTAAACAGCACTGAGGTCACGGTGTCCGCATGTGTCCGGAGACGATGACCTCACTAGTCGCAAGATCGGCCTCCACCTGCGGCACGAGTCGGTGTTTAGATACCGATGCAAGGTCCAGCATCATTTGCTGCGCCAACTTCTCGTAGCATCGAGCACATGCATGCTGACTCTCCAAAGGTTGTGCGCGTGGAAGCTAGAGGGTCTGTCAAGCATCGGGGGGCCTCTCCATGCTCCGCAAAGCACTTCACACGTATAGAACAAGCTAGTCAGAGGACATGAGAGTGGGAAGGTCTGCGGAGACAGGTTGGAAGTTCGGGCCTGAGGTCAGTGGACCTCAGCACTGGATCCTACCTTTGGTTGACAACACGGCCTGTACAATTGAAGCGAATTGCTCACCGAACTTCGACGTCCCAAGGACTTCGGTCTCCGCTGCGCGATACAAGGCGAACTGGAACTGGGGAGGAATCGCGCAAGTGTAGGAGTACGGCATGTCCTTGAACGACAGCAAGTTGCAGGACAGTCGGCCCGTGATCTCACTGCCGTCTCCTTTCCGGAGTGTATCTTCTTGGACTGATACCGTAGCTTTGCACAGCCCCACGTTACCCGTCAACGCTCCGAAGACGAAAGCATCGATCTGGTGCCCGAACTTGCCATCGACGTATGCTTGCGCGCCCAGAGACCTCAACAGAGGCACTCCACCGGTGAAATCGTACTTGTCAAGAAAACAAATGATCCTCAGCAGATTCCCTTTCCACTCCAGACAGGTTGCGGCATTGCTGTCCTTCTTGAAATCGAAATCCAGGGTGAACTTCGTAACGAGAGTCAGGCAAGTTCGAACCGTCGCTGCGTCTTCGCAATCGCTGCCGCTGAGCTGGACCGTACCCTGGGTTTGATCGGAACTGGGAGACAGATAGAGCATGTCGGCAAACACGGTGCTGGTCCTCAGACAATGGTCAAACCGATCAAGGACCTGGACCTACCTTGCAGCGGCGAGCACTTTCGAACAGACCTCGAAGCGCACGTTGTCCGACGAAACCAGCGACACGTCACCTGTCGACCAGGCCGGGTCGTTTTGGATGATAGAGATCGGCGTTGTCATAGCAGGTGTAATGGCGATGAACAATGCTGGCTGACTTCCCCTCCTCCTGTCCCTTAAGCAGCGACCTCCGCTTCTCCCGCCGCTTCTCCCATCGCTTCCTCAGTCCTGGGAGCGGTGAGGTTGTCCCCATAACACAACGTTTGTCCTCATTCCTAAGGTCTGTGTGTGCGCGCCGCCTTCCACACGTGGATGTTGTGCTCCGTGAGGCGCTGGAATGTATATGATGCGCCTCGATTGGTGTTGGGTGGTGACTCTGCACCGTCGGCCTGGTGCGTCATGAGGACATCAGTATCAAATCCGGCCCGCATTTTCATGGCTAACGTTCGGCCTTGCACGATCAAAATTTGCCGAGGTCCAGACCCTGTTCCTTTAGATAACAACTCTCACAGAATGGGAAGTAGGCCTGTCCTAGAGCATGCAGGTGAAGAGCCATACTCATCGTGCAACCGATTACAGCCACAGTGCCATTAGGTCACTGAAATGTGAAGCCGACTGACAGCGAGTCAGGTCTGGAGTGCTGAGTGCGTTTGCTGACGAGATAAGCTCGCCGAAGCCGAGGCGTAATTCGCCGATGCCGCTTCTCGATCGCCGTAACGCTCCGTGTTTGCTTCTGCAACGCTACCACGTTCCTCTTGCTGCCTTCTGCTCCCTCAGGACGACACTCTCCCTCACGACGAAGAGCTCACGGCACGTTTGATGCAGAATAACGGCGCCCGCGCGCCCGAGTCCACTTGTCCGTGCCTCGGCCACGGGTCCGAGATAAGCTTCGGAACGATCGAGCAGCGCGTCATGACGCGTTCCGCATCGGATTCCGCGGCAGCGGAATGGCGTCACTGTCCTACTAGCGCCCGCTCCATTCCTTCTGTGCGCCCTACGCTGCATCGTGCAGGTCGCCGTCTCTCCGTGAACCTTCGTCTCGAAGGAAGACATGCACTCGGCCTCGGCGCTCGGCGCCGAGCTTCCGAAGTATGAAGTTAAGTTTACAGCCGACCAGCATCGAGGGAGCGACGTAGGTGCATGACAACGGTCTGCACTTGGAGCGAGTGGGCACGTATAAAATGCGCAGGGCGCTGAGTCTCAAGAGCCCCCATTCCAACACACAACAGAATGATTCGGACTACCTTAGCCCTCGCTCTCGCGCTGGCGACGCTCGCCAGCGCCCACCCCGCGCCGAAGGACAACTCGACCTTCCGCCTCGTGTACGACGACTTCTCGTCCGGCTTCAACGTGGGGCTTCAGAACTCCTCCGCGAAGTGGGTGTACTTCGCGGACGCCACCGGCCAATTCGTGGGCAACGACGGCATCGAAACCGTGGGTCCTGACGGGCTCACCGTGGTCTCGAAGGGCGTGAACAACGTTACGGGCAAGCCGGCGTTCACGCACACTGCGCCGCCGGACCGGCCCGACTCCGACTCCCTCGAGCACCTGAAGTACATGGCTATCCCGAACGTGAAGAGCTCGCGCGGCTTTCCGGGTTGGGACGTTGCCAGAGGCCACGTGCTCTCGTGCGAGGGGAACTTTGGCGCCGAGCTCTATGGCGTAGACGACGGCCCCTTTCAAGAGTATGTGCCGTGGAAAAACTATGCCGCCTTCGGGAGCGCGTCCTTCGTTTTCGGCGACTTCGAGGCCGGCTGGATCTTCCACCTCATCGTCACTAATGACCGGTACTATGCCGCTTATGAGCGCCTGGCGTCCTCCCCGAACCACACGTATGCCAGCTTCACATACACGATCCCGATTGGCGAGCGGTGCGAGTCCGACCGCGCAAGGCTGCGCGTCGAGTACGACCGCAGCGCGCAGGAGGTCGCGTGGTCTATTGACGGTGAGGAGAAGCTGCGTCTCGGCGACCTCGGGGGCTACAAGGATGAGTACCGCGACTGGCTGGCTATGGACCGCGGCGGAAAGGAGGAGCGGAACGGCGATCTGAACCAGCTCCAGTGCGGCATGGCTATCATCTCGACGCTCGATGCTTTCTTGCATAAGGGCCCGGGCAAGGGCAAGGCGTTCGTCCGCATGAACCAGACACCGGGGTATTACCGCAACCCTGTGGACCATGGCCCGGACATCGAGTTCATCGACCAGGCGAGCACGCCCCAGAACCAGATCTGGGGACAGGGCGCGAAGCTCACGTTGAAGGAGCTCGTCGTGGAGAGCAAGCCGAAGTAGAATGAACATGCATCGTCGTGAATAGTTGCATCGGCATACATTGGGCATCGCTTCATCGGACTCACTGTTTCAGCGCTGGCTCAGTCTGACGTCAGCTGGGATGGAGTTAATTGAACCTACGTTGCTGGCGGAATCTGTGGGTCAGCTAGGAAATCGGCGAGCCCCACAGCCACGCACGGGGGTCTGACTTGCAGATACCATGAAGGTAATCAGCTGACCGGCAGGGTTGCTGTGTGTTAGCTGGTGAAGGAAAAACGAGCAGCTGACAAGTTCGGAGCAGCCTGTGCCAGACGGTGGACAGGCGGGAAGCATCATGACAGCCTGAAGAAACTCACTGCGGAAGTGCCTCGAAAGGAGGCCTGCTGTCAGCTATCGTCAACCCCAGTCAGCCCATGTCAGGTGATTTTCGGAAGGCCGCCAGTGCCGCTGCCCGTCATCTCGCCGTTGCTACGTCCGAGCTCACAGCTTGCAACTCCAGCCCTTTCGACACCTGTCATAGCTCTAAAGCCCAGCATTCGCAGCTCACCATAACATGAGAAATCCAGGGCTCGAACGCCTCCCCGGGCCGGTGACCTCAGGGACCAAGCGCCTTCCCTGCCAACGTCATCTCGCACCTCTTCCTACTCGTCCGACTCGTCTGACGAGTAGAAAAAGCGAACGGACTGCTTGTGCAGCCGCTCGCCGCGCCGAAGCGCACTCACATGCCCCCAAGCGGGATTGAACCACTGACCTTTCCTTGCGAGCAGAAGACCTGTCGACGAGAGTCGTCGAGGTCGTTGCTACGAGAGGAACGCACTGCCACTGTGCTATGCGGGCTGATGTTATGCGGCGAGAGAGCTTGGTGATGGCGAGGACGGCTTCGGAGATGACGAAGGAAGGGTCACTGGTGAGGCTTGTGTGACGTGTGTGTGATGCGAAGGTGATTAGGCTGGACGTCAGTTGGATTGCTGGAGGCGAAAGTCGCAGCGTACAGGGTGAGATGACGCTGCAGTCTGAAGCCGGCAGTAGCGCTAGACGAGTGCAGGGAGCTGAGTGTCAGCTATACCCAAAGCCATTTGAAAGCTGCTTACGAGTAAGTGAGGTGCCAGCGTCGGACTTCTTCAGCACAGCTGCCGGCGAGGGTGCAAGGAGCTGGGTTCAGCTCATCCGATTCCCTTTAAACTGCGTCCTAGTGGAGATGCGCTCTGCGGCTCACCGACACTTGGGATGCGACTTGACAACCAGTTTCGTATGCTCGGTCGGAAAGCTACAAGCTGCAGCGACTTACCTGGTCCACAGTCAACGTGATGCTTGGTGTCGTGGAACGGCTTGAAAGGCGCCGAAGGACTTCATTGACCCACATCGTCCAACCGCCGGCTAGGTTCTTGCAGCCAGTGCCAGACTGGAGATTAGCTAACCTGGGAAAATGTCAGCAGCTTATCTTTGTCCTCGACGAGCTTACGCTGACTTGTGTGATGGGATATCAAGTGTCTGCTTAGTGTTAGTGTTGTCAGACGAATGTGATGCACGCGAGGCAGAATGCAGACCGTCCCTCCTGGGCGAGACGACAAGGAGAGTGGGGCTCCATGCTAGATTCAGCGGTGAGGCTGCGGTGTGTTGACTTGAGTGGCGAGATCCATCTGCCATCGACCAAAGGGGCCAAGGGCCCGTCTGTGTGCGGCCCAGACCTGACCGACACTGGCGCGCTCGCCGGTCCGGTCACCCAGCACCATGGCGAGCTGAGCCTCCTGGCCTACTGCGCCCTGCCCCCCCTGCGCCCCTCCTTGCTGCTAGTCGCCTGCGCACATACGCTGCATGCACACAGAATACCTCCGTTGCCCCGCCGCCCACGACAGTGTCGTCAGCTCAACAACATTGAGCACAGCTCACTCCCTTCCTTCAACACTCCCTTCCGTCAACGGCCACAATGTCTTCCCACGAAGGAAAAAGAAGGAGGGACTTGTCCCAATCCTTGTCACCCCCAAAGGCCACCACAGAACAAGAGACCGAACCCGCCCAGCCCAAGGACGCCGGCCTTCCTCGACCCGCGAGGAAACGTCCCGTGAGTACTCCTCATACTTGCGCAAAACCCCTTTGACGCGCCCCACTGATGCTGCAGGCGACCTCCGGAATCCCGCGCTTCACGGGGCGGACGCCTGATAAGGCAGTGCCGCCGTCTCCCCCGACGGGCACGGCAACGACGCAACCGACGGTCACAGCGCCGACGGTCACAACGGCACCCGCTCCGCCGCAGCCGCCTACTTCGTCGTCGCCGGTGGCGGACCCCTCGAGCCGATTCCCATCTGTATACACTCCCCCTAGCCCACCTCTGCCGAGGAGCTCAACGCCCCTGCACGCCGGATACTTCTTCAAGTACAACGCGGAGACCGACCGTATCTGGGGATCCTCCACCGCCCCCCGTGGCGCTGGTCTCTTCTCAGTCGCCCCTGACCAACGGCTCGCAACTACCGCTCGGCGATCCGCTACGTCTGCGGCCAAGCGCAGGCCTGATCCTCCGCAGACGACACGAAGCGCAAGCGTGAGTATGACCGTCATCGAATACACACCTGTAAAGCTCGCTGACGTACAGGCGGTTCCGAGCCGCAGTAGACCCAGGAGTGCCGCGAGCAGCGCGAGGGCGGATGGAGGATGTGCGGCGGCAGAGAGCACTCGTCAGGCAGATTCAGGGGCCGAGGTGAGCACAGCGGTCATCGACTCCACACCTGAACAGCTCACTGACGCTCAGGCCACGACGAAGGTGAAGCTAGACAAGTTCTACCGCGAGCTCATCGCGGGCTCCCTATGTGTGAGCAGACGAGTAATGTCCGGTGGCCACATTTTGACGACAGTACAAACGGAGGCCCGGCCAGTACATATTCTCTCGCGACGAAGACGAATGCCGTCGAGTCGCTGAAGCACTCGGGTGGGAGTTGGCGCGCGTCACTGACCTCGGTATCCCGATACCCACAAGAGGGACAGGCCCGCGCATGGACTTCTCCGGCTCCCACGTCTTCTTCCAACTTTTCGACCCTAACGTGCAGCGGGTCGCGGACTCTAGCTTCCGACACGAGGTGCTGCGAATGAGGGTATCTTCTTCGGTGGCGGAGGAGAAGCCCGTCACATACGGCATGTCGCACCTGTCTGACGGGGGTCAAGACCGATGGAAGGCGTTGTTGACGTGGGCTCGCCTCAAGACGGAGGACCTCCGAGGCCATGGCGAGCAGACCGGCCCCGTGCTCCAGTCCAACACGGTTACGCCGCGGGCTGCGGTACAGCGGAACTCGAACTCGGCACATGGCCCACACGTCCAGACGAGCGAGGCGTCCGGGGTTGGTGCCCGCCAGGGCACCTCGGAGCGGTGCGCTGACCAGCTTCATGATCCGTCGCCCACCGCCGCAGATACTCTTCTCTGTGGTGTGGTCGCAGTCCAACCTCAAGCGGAATTTACCTCTCGCAGCAGCCACCCGAGCATCGAGCAACAGGCGAAAGCTATCTACCGCCCTGACGGCGAAGAAACTCCAACCACCGCCAGCCGGCCTGTGAGCGACGACGCGACCCGCCGTACCGAGAAGTCCGCGGACACCCTCGAGCGCATGGTCCCCCAGATGAGCAGTGAATCCTTTAAGACTAGCTGTCACTACCCCGCCGCGAGTATCGAGAACACGAGCGCCAACGCCTCAACCGCCCCTCCAGTCACCACCCAGCTGCATCCTCCACCGGCGTCTACCGGTACCAGCCAGAGTGGCAAGACTCTCGAGGCGCGTCTCGTTGAGCTGGAAGCCGAAGTGCGCAGACTGGGGCTCATCGAAGCCAGGGTCGAGCGGTTGTCGCGCCAGAACAAAACTCTTGCGAAAGCGCTAGCCGAGGCCGCCGCTGCAGTTCTGGAGGACTCCGGACAGGAGGATGGATAGCCGTCGCTTTGAGATAGAGAACAAGCCACCACTACCAGCCGAGCCTCTTCAACCTTCCCACCTTCGGTGCCACCTCTACCTGTTCTTCCTGAGCTTCCGTATTGCGCAAGCATAACTCGCCTTCGCCAAGCGTGTACATTATCAATTTATATGGATCGCTCGAGTTCGCCCGTTTAGTTACCGAAACTTGCCGCATTGCAGGTGGAGGCCGATCCCCACAGTTGCACATGAGCAAAGAGTCCAAGAGTGTTCAGGCTAGCTCAACTGATGCCGTATCTGTTGTCAGTACTAGTGAAGTCAGTGATGAGCGGTTGTATGCTCTAGTCATGCACTCTTTCGGACAGACGGTCAGGCGGTGAGTTTCACCGCGAGATCACCGCACGAGCTTCTCTACTGACGGGCGAGTTCTTGGCGTTTCTTACGTAATCCTCGCACCAGCAAGGTTCAAGGCCCGGAACAACCGGCCATAGCGTTACGAGGAACAAGGGGAAGAAAAAAACCAGCTGAGCGGAAACTTGCGTTTGCTCTTCTTTCTTGAGTCTGACTGATTTACTGATAGCGACACTGGGGTGCTCTCAACAGCCCTCGTCTGGCGCGCGAGTGGATCAAGCGCTCTCAAAGAGTGAGTCATGTTCCTTCCCCTCCTTCGCATGACGACAACAACACACACCTCGGGACAAATCATGACCGCAGGTATATCGCTTTACCTATCCGAAATCCATCCAGCTCACCCCCGCTCGTTGTTGCAGAGCTGACAGCCTAATGGTGCAGACCATTCCTCCAAGTCTCGGAATGCATGGATATGATCCGATCTGCGTGAACCTTCGCGATTGACACTGACCACGGCACGCTCAGAGACAGGATGGACTATAACCATGGTCGCGTGAAGCTATCTGTACAGGATCTTGCTCATGCTCGGCAGCGAAGGCGGAAGGGGCTCGAACATGGCGTCTCAAAGTCAGCAGGGATACTACACAACGCCGGTCCTCAACCTCGAAGTCCAACACTCACCCGTCGCATCACCGGCCGCCAGTACGACTGCTTTAAACTCTTCTGCGAACTCTTTTGTCCCAGATCTCCCTTTCAGCCCCGCACGTGCTAGTGCGTACGCATAGCTTGCGGGTAGAGCGCAGACGAACTGGAACGGCGCCCGCGTCGGGTCCAAGACGCTTTCGGCATCGCGACTTCCCAGGATCTTAGATCCGGAGCGCCAAGCCGACGAGTCGCGGTGAAGGGTGAGGGAGTAGCATAAGCTAACATGTTCGTTATGGCGCCGAACACGCAGGAATTGACCGCTCTCCAATGACCGAGAGCGTTCGTCTGCACTTCCCAGAGCTGGAGTGCCTTCAAGCCGGATTCCGCGTCGTACTTGTCTAGGAACCAGATCAACTTCTGCAGCTTTGCCCTCCACGTGACAAACGCTCGTCTTTCCTCCATTTCCTCCCGCGATAAGTCCCATTCAAGCTTCGTGATCAGAAAGAGGAAGGAGTTCAGCGTGAGCGAGTCCTCGAAGGCGTCGTCCACCAGCTGAATTCGCTTGTCGCCCGTCGCGACAGACCTCCGGTGGGAGGCATCAGTCACTGGGAGACTCAGCATGGCTCTGAAGACGAGGCTGTGCGTCAGCTCCATACTCAATGGATATACCAAGATTCCGCATACGCCTTGGTTATTCGAGTGCAGACGTTGGTGATCGAACGTACCTGTTCGAGGTCAAGACATCAGAGCGGACCTTGAAGCTCACGTTGTCGGACGAGATGAGCGCCACGTCCCCTTCTTTCCAGTCGGGCTGCTCGGCGATGTCTGAATCTGACATGTGTGGGAGTTCGAAGAGGTCAATGAAGGGAGTTCAAAGAGGTCAATGAAGGGGGTTGGCTAAGCTCAGTGATGTTGTGAAGAATACTCTGGACTTAAGATGCGATCCCCAAACCCAGGCTGGTACCGAGAGAGACGAGACCGCACGAGGGGGGCGCAAGAAGCTGCCGATGTCATAGGGATCCCAGACGTCATACACTGGACAATCAACAATCTCCATGGCGTGAACTCTTCTTGGGCTCACAGCTACAGCTACCACCACCACTGAGTCGGGAAGTCCCAGCCGCCAGCCTAACGTTGTCACCGCGGCACCTCGCGCCGTATCCGCAAGCGCGCATGTGTGGCCGGGATCCGGGCTGATTCGGTGGGCCTCACAGTGAAAGTGCAGGTACGGCATGCATGTCTTGCATTAGTGCTTAACAGGCCAGGCGTACTTCTACTTGTACAAGTTGTGGCTCAGGAGAGGCAGCGACGATGGGACAGGCTGGTGCTTGGCCTCTGAGTGTCAGTGATGGAGCGACTTTGCGCAAGGCACATACCTCTCGATTCGAGGGCCGCAGTGACAACCTTCTGAAACTCAGCGGCGAAGGGCTCGGTTCCTGGTTCTCCAGCAAGACGTGCACGAGATAAGGCAAACAGGTAAGGTCTTGGTAAAGCGCAGCTGAACTCGTACGGAATCGTCGTAATATCCAGGAGATGGGTGGACTTGCGGCTGCCGAGGAGATCAGTGCCGTCGGCCCACGACCCAGGACTTGCGCCGGAGGTCATTTGATAGCACAGCATGATGTTGTTGGTCAAGGCGCCGAAGACGAAGCCGTTCTGGAGGCCGAAGTCTCGACTCCAGTAGCCCATGACGTGCATCTGGGCTCCCCAGAGCTGGAGTGCGCTCGCTCCGGTCTCAGAGTCGTACTTGTCCAGAAAGTACAGAAGCTTTGAGAGACGGGGTCGCCATTCGTTGTAGGCTCGTTTGGCCAGCAAGTCATCCATCTTGATGTCCCAACGCAGCTTCGTGACGAGAACAAGGAAAGAGTTGAGCGTCTGGGCGTCCTCGAAGTCGGTCTCGACCAGCTGGATCTCTTTGCTGACGGCCCCATACCCTCGGTTGTTGTTCCCAGGAAGACTCTACATGTCTCTGAAGACAAGCTTGTCAGTCTTGCGACAGGATGGTCTTCCCGCGTCGAACAAACGTTGTAAGGCAAAGACACAGAGTGGCGTACCTGTTGGAGATCAAGACCTCGGACCGAGCTTCGAAGCTGACATTGTCGGAAGAGATGAGGGTGACGTCTCCCTCCGTCCAGTCGGGGTGCTTGGTGATGTCGGAGTTCCTCATGATCGAAGACAGGCTGTTCTGAAAGGTGTATGTGAACGGCGTGAGCTGGGACAAGAACGTTTGGTCGGGGACATCCTTGGAGGGCGCAGCGGATGCAGATCCACGAGCTGAGTCGCCACCGTTCATAGACTACGCCCTGTCTCTTCAGCCGCAGTTCAGCGAGTTTCTTTCTTTCAGCATCATTCTCGTCGCTCGTCATCACCAGCAGCATGTCTGAGGTCTCTGAACCCAGTCAAGCCACCATAACCGACGACATCGAGTGGACGCACGGCGACGTCACGCTGATCACCTGGGACCACGTTCGATTCAAGGTCCCTTCGACGCTCCTCACATGGGCAAGGTAAGTGTGGCCGCGGCAGCTGGGTTTAACAGCCTATCAGCCCTGTGTTCGCCGATATGCTCAGTCTCCCGGGCGACCAGGACAAGGAGATCGCGCTCTTAGACACCTACGAACACTCTGAGACGATGGATGCCTTCCTCTCGCTCATCTCCAAGATGGAGATGCCCTCGTACCACGTCGCCAACAAGAACTGCTGGCAACTGCCAGCGTGGAGACTGAAGTCGCTGGTCAAATTCCTCGACAAATATGACTGCGAACGCGGCTTGCAGATTCTCCGGCTCTGCGCGCTTCGCGACGTCACTTACCCTCGGGATGTACAGGAGTGGTATGTCGCTGACCAGTTCCTCCTTGGCGCGATCATCAACTACCCGCGCCTTTGTGCCGACGCATTTCAGCGACCTCATGATGGATGGGCTAGAGAACCTGTGGGCGTGCACGCCCCATCGACCGAACCGTTTTCCACGCGCTCCGCGCCCATCCAGTACCTCTGTCTCCTGCCTGTGGAGTACCTCTATGCTCTGCTCCGCACAGAACGGGAGGGCGGGGACAGCAGGCGTCGTGGTGCTAGGTCTTCCTCAAACACATTGAAGAAACTCTGCAGCGTGAGTACCGCTTCGGATACCTCTGACAGTCAGTTGGAGAAGACAGAGCCATCGTCCCGCTTCTCGCGATCACACGTAGCACTTCCGCAACATAAGCAACCGACACGTTGACGGGCTGCACACGAAACCAACGTACCTTCCTGTACATGGATGAGCTCGCCAAGAGTGTTCCATTCAGCTTGTGTGATGTCAGTATGTATTGGCATCAACTTCTCGCAATGATGAGCGTCGAGGGTGCAAGGGCGCCCCGCGCAACCCTCCACGACAGGGCGCGACATCGCCACTACGCTTTGGGTGGTTGGGCGCGTCCTTGATGGAGAAAGATGAAGTCGTTCCTGGTGCGCCGTCAAATGTCAGTCGCAGGCTCACATGGGTTGAGGACCGCAGTTGAGATCGTTCGCGATGCTCCACCATCCGTACAACTGCATCGTGCCCGCCGACGCCCTGGATCACCGTGCGAGAGAACTTAATCTACTGTCAGTTTGTTGCTTGGTTGAACAGCCTACCTGCTCGGAGATGTGCTCAAGTCAAGAAGTTGGACCGGGGTTTGGTGAGGATGCCATGTGTGGTGGTGCAGCGGACGGGGCGGACATATCCGACAGTGCGTCGGGGCACGCGGACCGCGTCACTGACCTAGTTCTATTCCGAGTTCGTCGCCGAGTCTGCAACCACACCATCCCTCATCGCATCCAGGCATGATCGTCATCACCGGCTTCGCGCCCTTCGGCAACCTGCCGGACAACCCGTCGCGGACGTGTGCACGGATGGCCGTCTCCCTGCTGAACGCGGAGGGCATCGACGCCGCCTTCGTCGAGGTGCCTGTCGAGTTTGACGGGGCCTTTTCGACTGTCCAGAACATCGTGCGCGACCACAAGCTCTCGGCTGGCGACGGGCTGATCTGCGTCGGCGTCGCAGCGAACCGCAAGAGCGTGTCGCTCGAGACCACCGCGAAGAACATCATCGATGCACGGATACCCGACAACGCTGGTAAGCAACCGCGCAACACCAAGATCGCCCCCGATGGGCCGGACACGATCCCGACCCGCCTGCCCGTCAAGACTGCGCTCGACCAGATCCGAAAGGCAGGCATCAAGGTCGACTTCTCGGACGATGCCGGAGAATACGTCTGCAACTACCTCTTCTACGAGATCGTCCACGACGCCGACATGAAGAACCACGGCGTTGTGACCGGCTTCGTCCACGTGCCCCTCGAAGAGGCGGTCAGGATCGACGACCAGACGAACGCACTCATCATTCTTGCGAGGGAGATCGAGAAGGAGGCGCACAAGAAGCACCGTCTGCCGGCCGAGGAGCAGGCGAACGGACAGGTCCCTCTGGGCGCGTAGGGGCGCCTGAGGAGCATCGGCACGAGCTGGAAGGCGTAATCACGAGAATGGCGAAGATGGACGGAAGAACGTACTGCATCGGCAGCGCTGGAGTGTTGTAGAACGAGAGTCGAGGCATCAAGAACATGGAAGATGTATCGGATTCATCACGCAAGTGCCCGCGATCGGGCGACGTCGACCCGCCCTCGTCTGGCTCGTCTATCACGGCCCGACGCGGGCAGCTGGCGGATTCCTCTCCGCCAGGGCTTCTGCAAAGGCGTACTACCCCACACGCGCTCGCCCCGTTACCCCGGTCTGTGCCCAATCTATGCCCCGGTCTGCCCGTGGCATACCCGTCTCGTGCCGGAGTCGTGCCGATGCTCCCGGCCGTGGTTGGCGGACGTGCGCCATGAAGCGGCACAAAGCGGTTCCGGGCGTGGTGGGGCGGAGGAACGGGGGCGGCCGCATCCTCTTCTGATTGATGAACAGGTGGCCCGACACGAGGCTCGGCGCACACGGCGCAGTCTTGGGTCATCCCTGGTGGTTGTTGCTTGACAAACGGGCGAGCCTTCATTCGTCATTTCGCTCGAATCCGAATGCGGATTGGTATTGACCTGCACATGCCAGCCGCTCGGCAGCTGACTGGCATGGGGCACAGCGTTGCCCCAGCCCGGCGGAGCCTGACAGAGTTGGATCTCGATCTGATCAGGCCTGAAGCCATTGCCGCAGACCAGATCTGGCCCGGGACAGGGCGAGACATGGAGGTGCTGGCCCAGGTACTGTGCTAGGTTCTGAGCGCCTTCGAGCCCGTCAGCGTTCCAGTGCAGCGCACAGATCACGACCTGACGACGGCTGGAACTCCGGCTGGCGTCCCGCCTGGTTCCAGGCTGCTGCAGAGGCGTCGGCCGAGGCGTCTTCAATGCCGGAGAATCGCTGATCGGAGTCTTCAGCGCTCGCGATTCGATCGTGCTCTTGCTCGCTTTACAGATTCTGTTCCTTCGATTTGACCTCGGCGCGCTCGGCGTGCGGCGGCCTTGGTTCCTTGTGGCTCTCATCAGCCCTTGGCGGCCCTGCGTACCACACGTTGCCATGCGGGGTCGGCGCCATGGCGCTCGGTGGCGCCCCTCCCACTGTTACGGAGAGGGCGACGAGGAGCAGCATTGGCCCGGCGCTAACGGTACTCGCTGTTTTCCCGCAGCTTGGGCCTGATAAACTGCTACAACTCGCTTGCATCGCTAGCTCGTAGTGCGGCTTTCATCTCGGTGTCTCTTTGATGGTCAGTGCGCAGATGTTCTCCGGTATGTCGGCCTTCTATTGTGACTTCGGCATCTGTCCAACCGCCGAGCGCGCTTCTTTTAGGCTTCCAGGACCGCCGCTGACGCCTGAAAGTGCGCCGGCACACGGAGGCTGCAGCCAGAAACGCCCACGAATGAGCCTGCAACGAGCTACGTGCAGCCAGAACGGCCCGGTTCTGGAACGGGCCGTAGCCCAATGAAACACCCCTCGGCCACTTGGCACCGGGTGTAACACTTCCGCTTCCGGTCACGGCGGCACGCGGCGTCGAGGGCGTCGCAGGCGTCGCTGTATGCATGTATACGGAGGGGGCATGCGGAATGTGGTCGCGAGCTCGAGCTAGCGAGCAGGCTTGCGAGTGCCTCCTGCTGCTCGCTCCTGTTGAGCTCCTGCTCGCTCCTCCTTCTCAGCTTGCTCGGTTTGCTCGCTCCCGGTGTCCGGACAGCAGACAGTCCGCAGCTCGGTCGTTATTCTGCTCCTAGTTGCTCCTAGGCGATCCTACGGCCTGCATGCTATGGCCGCCGCCGCTACCCGAAGTGCCCGGCTCACGGCATGGCCGGGTTGCCCGGGCTGCATGGGGAGCGTCCCACTCCTGTGGTCCTTTGTATACCGTCCGACAACGGCGGCATGCACTTGGAATGGGCACGGCGTCTGCCCGCGGCTTACGGAATGCTTGCTCATCGGTTGCGAGCTCATTGTTGCAGCTAGCAGTGACCGAGCTCACGTCGCCGTATGCCCTCGTGCTCACACGTGCTGCATGCATCGTCCGAATCGGGCAGCGGACATGGTGACAGCGCGCGACCCGAAGACCGACGGCGGGGTTCGCTCCGCCGGCCCGATCGATCACCGGATCAGCAGATCGACATCTCGACACCTCGCTTAGAGTTGCGGTATGTTCAGCGGACACTCACCCCGCTGTTTCGCACAGCTCTGACTTGACTCCAGGTCACACAGCACTCCCGCGGATTGTAGCTGTCCAATTCCGGCAGATACTCTCTGATAAGGTTATCTTCGCCCACGCCAAGACGCAGGGCGGTGTTCTGCTGTCCTGCGTCCTGCAGGCTCGTGAGGATGGATCAGGCTGAAGTGTTTCCAGAACATGAGAGGCTGCTCGAGGCCGCTCGAGGCTCCGTCCAGGCTGGCCCAGGTACGGCTGGTCACCAGGTCCAAGGGCACAGCGCGCCAGGTGAGGCATTTCCGTCCGTCTCCGGGGTCTAAGCAAAGTTGCGGAATGTGGGTAATTGTATCGACAGGAAACGACAGGAAACGACAGGAAACGCACAGGAGAGTTGCAGGAGATTCGCAGGAAAACGCACGAAAACGCCATCGCCATCCAGGACTTGCGTCTCTGCAGCAGGGGCAGCAGGGACAACGGGGATCGAAAGGAGGGCAGGGCCTGAGACCCTGGGCGACATGCGCACGCCAACTCTAACGGCGGACCAAATGTCCATCGCAACGCAGAGCGCAGGTGGTCACCGTCACCCATGCCGCGAAGACGATTCGTAGCGCAGGGCAACGCTCGACGCAAGACATTCGTGGAGGACCGCAGGGGCAACATTCACAGGGTCGGGCAAGCAGCCCAGATCTTCGATAAGAACGCCGTGCAGCTGACCATAGCCCGGCTCCTGACGACTTGCACTCATCGATCACCAGACCACTCCTCAGAGGCAGGATACATAACTGCGAACAAACATCGCCCCGCCTCTCGGGAACCCCAAACCCCACCCCTACTTGTGTGACCTCGACAACACCCCAACCCCACATCATCATCTACATCGCGGCCCCGCTTCGGCGACCATCGACCATGGCGCACCTGATCCGGATCCGCGGTCGCCCGACCGACCCGCTGCACGTGAGTGCTGTCCACGTTCCGAGCTGACAGTGCAGAAGGACGTGCGGCAGTACCTCGTGGACGAGCATGATATGGCCGTAGGCCGCGTGCTGGTGCGGCGGTCGGGTGAAAGCCACCTCGTCTGGGACTCGGGGGACCGCTTCGTGTGCTGCTGGGGCGAGAGCGGTCGGCCAGAGCCGACCTTCAAGCTGTGGACGTATCGCGCGTACGAGAACCGGCACGAGTTCTACGAAGGCGAGCTCGCCCGCCTCGTCGCGATGCAGTACTGGGCCTGCGTCGAGTACTCCGAAGGCACGAAGGAGCAGGAGCTGCCCACGTACCTGAGCCGCGACTGGTGGGAGCGTTGGCGTGCCGAGACGGACGACTCGGACTCGGACCGCCGCTCACCCCGCCGCCGTCGACGCACACATCCGTACCGCCGTCCAGCGAAGGCCGCCTCGTCCGACTCATCGACGTCCGACTCGGCCCCGTCGGCGCCGTCGTCTCCGCCCCTCCCCCTCCGCCAGATCCGCTACCTCGATCCCCATGTAAATGAGCGCCTGCGCCGCCTCGAGTCAGCGCTTATGTGGCACAGCAACATCCTCGAGAGGATAGTCGGGTGCACGCACCACAAGTGTCCACACTCGGACCCGGAGGCGGAGGCGGCAAAGCCGAAGGCCAAGGGGAAGGAGGCGGAGATCGGCCCGCCGGACCGCGACCCCGATCTGAAGGAGACACTCGACCGCCTCGAGACCGTCAGCGGAGACATTGATCGACGGCTCAGGACTGTCCACCTCTGCGAGGGGTGTGCGTGATACGACCTCGATCACACCGCGGTCATGCCGTTGCCGACGCCGGCAGGATGCATCGACACTCCGATGCCGAGCCGGCATGCCAGGCACAAGGTGACAGTCGGCGCCGTGGACGGAGCATAATGACCCGCGTGACCCCAGCGCCGCGCGCGGAGTGGGGAGGTGGAGGAAGCTGAATGAGTAGTAAGCCACAGCACTGGTCGTCACCTCGTCAATTGCGGCAACTCAACGGGCTGCGCTGGCGAAGACTTGGCACGGCAATCAACATCAATGTACTTTCTAGTTGTAGGACGAAATTCAACGTTGTCGGTAATGGATTGGAATGTGTATCTGAAGATAGAGCGACAGCGTGCTCGCGGTCGCGGAGGGTGCGCTCGCGGACACAAGCAGTGCGCTCACGGAAACGAACGTGCCGCTTGCATGCTCGCATGGATGTAGTCCGGATACGTTGTCCCCGTGCTCAAGTCAAGTGGGCAGGGTGTGGTGGGGGCCGAGGCACGAGATGAGGCTGAGTTGGTGACGCTGGAACGAGCACCCCGTTTAGTGGGAACGGACCGATCACGAAGGAACCGGCTTGCTGACTGAGCTTACTGAGCTTATCACTTCCGACGGCGGACTGTCCACCGAAGTCGACGTGGAGAGGTGCAAGTTTAGTCATGCATGTGCTTAACGCCGGTATGGATGGGTCGGAGCCTAGGACTGGGTCGGTTGGTATGGTCTGGGTGGGCCCCGGTGAGCGGACCCTGCTGGGAACATGAACGCCGGTATGGTGCATTGAGTAACCGAGCTACGAAGAATTGGGGCACGACGCAGCGTGAACAAACAAGGACAGGGGGAGACGAAGCCCGTCAGACCACCATTCCAAGCATCGATCTCCTCATCGAGCACCTGTCCGCGGGCGCCGTGCATGGCCAAGAAGCATGCCCATCTTGGTTCTTCCGGGGTTCACGATGGATCACGAACCGCAAACAAGGTTCACGAGCCGCAGAGCACATTGCGCGCCCTGTTGAGGCAGAGGCGTACCATGCGGATTTCGGTCTCTAAAATGGGCCCCTGGCTGCGTCCCTTCCCCGGGAGAGCGAGGTCACAGGGACACCTCCGCGTCCTGTCTGCTGTGCTCGTGCTCTCGTGTTCTTCCTCCTGTCCATTTCGGCGGCCAGCACGAGCGTCTAGAACCCCGCGGGGTCCCTGTGTTGTGAAGAGTGTGTCTCAGCTGGAGAGGGCAATGGCTGAGGCTAGCCCGTCCGACGACGGCAAACGATTCATCGCGGCAAGCTCATGACCTCGTGACCAACACAGATCGGCTATTGCCTAGTGCGTACGCGCGATGCGATAGCTGCCGACGATGCGCGCAGTAGTGTCTGCGCTCTCGACCGTGCCTAGACCTGCCTAGCCTCCTTAGCCCTCTTGGGTTCCCGCTAATCAGTGAGGACGCTTGCCCAGCCGGCGCCCAGGCGACCGACGGTCGCAGCAATATAAGCACCCAGCCGGAGTCGCCAGACGATCGCCCACCTTCGCCTTCTCTCCCCCAATCCACTCTAGCTCTCACACACCATCATGACCGCCGACGTCCCCAAGGTCTGCCGTGCCGCCCCCGCCATCGGTGCCGGAAAGCCTGACTACAAGATCGTCTGTCGCGAGGACTACCCCGTCCCTACCCCCGGAGAGGGCGAGCTCCTCGTCAACCTCGAGTACTGCGGTATCTGCCAGTCTGACCACCGTGAGTAGCTGCTGTGAGCGTTGGATCAACCACGAGGAAGGTCATCACCCACCCCAACTGCGCATCGCGATGTCGCGTCGCGTCAACCTGGGGTGGCTGTGGTGGCTGAGACCGCGGTTGTCTTCCTTCCCGGCGCCGATGGGGACCGGGGAAGGCACCCCAAAGTGAGACGCGGAACGGCTAACGTCCAGACCAGTTCGCCGGTGACTGGCACGGCATCCAGCCCGCCGAGGGCGTCGACTGCACTGGCCACGAGGGTGCTGGTCGCGTTGTCGCTGTCGGCCCCAACGTCAGCGAGTTCAAGGTTGGCGACAAGGTCGGTCTCACCCCCGTCTACAAGACCTGCAACGACAAGCTCGGCCAGGAGCTCTGCGAGATGTGCCAGCGCGGCCACGAGACGATCTGCTTCAACAAGGTCTACCTCGCCATGGGTGTCAACGGCACCTACACCTCGCACCCCCTCATCTCTGAGCAGTGGGCCATCCGCATCCCCGACGGCGTCCCGATGGAGCAGGCCGCTCCCTTCATGTGCTCCGGTGGTACCGCCTACACTGCCGTCAAGGCTGCTGGCCTGAAGAAGGGCGAGTGGCTCGCCGTCTTCGGTGCTGGTGGTGGTGTCGGCCACATGGTCGTCCAGTTCGCGCACGCTCAGGGCTTCAAGGTCATCGGTATCGACGTCGGCGCCGACAAGGAGAAGGTCGTCAAGACCGCTGGCGGCGACCACTTCGTCGACGCGACCAACCCCAACCTCCTCGAGGAGGTCAAGAAGCTCACCGGCGACGGACTCGGCACCCACGCCGTCATCGTCACTGCCGGTAACGGCAAGGCGTACCAGGCCGCGCCCTACGTCCTCCGCCCCCTCGGTGTCCAGGTCACCGTCGGTCTTCCCGCCAACGGAGAGGCCATCGCC
The DNA here is from genome assembly GCA_039545375.1 of Trichosporon faecale. Taxonomy (NCBI): domain Eukaryota; kingdom Fungi; phylum Basidiomycota; class Tremellomycetes; order Trichosporonales; family Trichosporonaceae; genus Trichosporon; species Trichosporon faecale. Next base: position 432,436 of record BCLU01000010.1, read on the forward strand.
GGCGCCGACCCCGGTTACATCGTCTTCATGGGCATCACCATCAAGGGTATCCTCGTCACCACCCGCAAGGACATGGAGGAGGCCCTCGAGTACCTCAAGAGCGGCCAGGTCAAGGAGCACATCACCGTGCACCCCTTCTCGTACTTCCCCGAGGCGCTCGCCAACGTCGCCGCCTCCAAGACCCAGGGTCGCCAGGTCATTGAGTTCGCCCGCGACTAAACGTACGGAGGGGCTTTCTTTCTTTGGGCTTTCAGAAGTTGTCACGACCTGTAGCTAGTCAGAAGTATTATGATGCAAAACAGTAGTCACTGCACGGATGTGTAAGCATGTTGCGGCAGAGTAAGCTCCCCATGGGGCTCCCAGAAAGGATCGACGCCCCAGCAGTGTGAAGGCTTAAGGCTTGGGTGGCGACCCCGACCAAGCTTCCCTGGGACAAGTCGGCCAGTCTCCTGATCGAGTCTCACCGTCCCGCCGGCACCGAGCACCAGCTGTCATATCCTCGAACACAGTGCATAGTTACAATACAATTAGAAGTCGACCTTGGCCCTCTCAGCAATACTGCCGCGCGGCTCGAAGTCGTTGTTATGGACCTTCCTGATCTCCTTAGTCTGGCCGGCTCCCCACCCGCCGCCTCCGGGGGTGTGGAGCTCGAGCGTGTCGCCGGTGGAGAACTGCATCGTGCCCTTGCCACCCACATTGATGCGGCGTGTGCTTCCGTCCGCCTCGTTCTTGACCCAGATGTTGCGTCCGAGGGCGCCGTCCTCGCCCCCCTCGAGCCCGTAGGGTGCGCGCGCACGGCGCTCAGAGAGGATGGACACCTTCAAAGGCTGCAGGAACTGGTACGAGCGCACCGTGCCGTCGCCGCCCTTGTAGGTGCCCGCTCCGCCGGACCCGGGACGGAAGTGATACTCCTTCAGCAGGACGGGATAGCGGCGCTCGAGGATCTCGACGTCCGTGATGCGCGTGTTCGTCATGTGCGTGTGGATGCCTGGGGTCAGCTCGTGTCACGTGCAGGATAGCCGCGAGATAGCCGCGTTCCCACGCCAGACTCACCGCTCGTGCCGTGCCAGTGCGGGCCGGCTCCGCTGCCCCCAGCAACGGTCTCGTAGTATCCCCACCCCTCTGTGATTTCGCCAGTGACGGGGTCCTTCCCGCCGACGCCGAAGGTGAGGTTGTTGCAGCAGCCCTGCGACGCTGCACACGCGCGGAAGGCCTTGAGGACGACGTCCGTCACGCGCTGCGAGGTCATGACGTTGCCGCCGCAGACGGCAGCGAGGGGCGAGGGGTCCAGCAGCGTGCCCTTCGGAATGCGGATGTCGAGGGGCACGAGGCAGCCCGCGTTCAGGGGAATGTCCTCCCCAATCATGCTGCGGAGGCAGTAGATGACGGCGGCGTGGACGACGCACACGGGCGTGTTCAGGTTACCTCTCATCTCGGGGCCGGTGCCCTCGAAGTCGAACACGGCGCCGCCCGTCTCCTCGTCGATCGTCACGCGCAGCGCGATGGGCGACCCATCGTCCATGTAATCGACGGCCGTGAAAGACTTGCCGATGCGGGGGATGCTCTCCTTCAGCATTGTGCGGACGGCCTGCTCCGCGTTCGCGCGGATATGCTCCATGTATTCGTGCACCATCTTCAGGCCGTACTGCTCCACGAGCGACGTGAGGAGCTGCACGCCCTTGTGGTTGGCCGCGATCTGCGCCTTGAGGTCGCTCTCGGTGTCGCGGAAGTTCCGGCTGCCCGAGCATCCGGGGTACTGCGCCGGGTCCTCGACCATGGCCTTGTACACTGCGTCGTGCGCGTAGATGCCCTCCGAGACGACCTTGATGGACTCGATCACGGCACCCTCCTCCCAGAGCTCGGTCGAGGTCGGGGGCATGCTGCCGGGGAGGATGCCGCCTATGTCAGCGTGGTGCCCGCGCGAGGCGGCGAAGAAGATGATCTTCGTGTCGTCGTTCGGGTCGAAGATGGGCGAGATGACAGTGAGGTCGGGGAGGTGCGAGCCGCCCGCCTGCGGCGCGTTTGTGAGCAGGACGTCGCCAGGCTTCAACGAAGACCCGTGCAGCTTTAGCTGGTACTTGACGCTCCAGCTCATGCTGCCGAGGTGCACAGGCATGAAGGGTGCGTTGGCGACGAGGTCGCCTGTCGGCGCGAAGATGGCGCAGGAGTAGTCGAGACGCTCCTTGATGTTTGTGGAGATGGCGGTCTGCTGCAGACTCCGGCCCATCGCCTCGGCGATCGACATGAAGCGGTTCGAGCTGGCCGTCAGCGCCGCTGAGCGGCAGGACTCACAAGACAGAGAGCAGGATCGGGTCATAGTCGACCTCGCGATTAACTTGGACCATGGTGGGAGGCTGGGTGTGGGGAGGGGTGTGGCGGACTTGGCTGGGGGTGCATGACCATATCTATCGATTTGTCGTGAGTTATCAGTCGTCTCAGCCGTGGAGATACCGACCGTTGGATCTCAGGAATGCTTCTTCGGTCATTGCCGAGCAAAACCGCCGTGCAGTTTCCGACTTTTCCGCTGGGAATTGCCCACTTAGACTTTGCCCAGATTCGGGCGGTCCTGAGCTCCGACCTCAGACACCTTCCTCCGTCAGCAGGCGAAGTTACCGCTGATCTCTGCCATCGGCAAGTCGCCATGCTTCAACTAGACCTTATAGATATCCACGCCAGCATGGACCGCACTCAGACTCTCCCCAGCCCACCCCACAATGACCATCGACACCCAAGTCCCTCCCCACTCGATCCGAATCAGCATTGACCGGTGAGTCGGCCTCTGAGCGAGCGCAGCTAACGGCCAGAGGAGGCACGTTCTCGGACTGCTACGCCTCGGTCGTCGATGAGAGCTCGCCGACTGGTCGCAGCGACTTTGTCATCAAGCTCCTCTCGCAGGACCCCTCGAACTACCGCGATGCGCCCACAGAGGGCATCCGCCGCATCCTCGAGCGTGTGCTCGGCACCTCCATCCCGCGCGGCAAGCCTCTGCCGACGGAGCACATTGACTACGTTCGCCTCTCAACGACGGTCGCCACAAACGCCCTCCTCGAGCGCAAGGGCCAGGACCACGCCCTCATCATCACGAAGGGCTTCCGTGACCTGCTCGAGATCGGCAACCAAACCCGCCCGCGCATCTTCGAGCTCGACATCACGCGCGCCCTGCCGCTGTACTCGCAGGTCGTTGAGGTTGACGAGCGCGTCACATTGAGTGAGTCTGGCAATTGGATCAGAGGGCTTGAAGCTAACGAACAGTGGGCTACACATCCGACCCGCAGGCGCAGGAGCACGCGATCCAGTTCGACGAGGCCGGCCGCATCACCAAGCCGTACGACGGCCCGGGCGCCGACGAGCAGCAGGGGCTGTACCCGCAAGACATCGTGCGCGGTCTTAGTGGCGAGGCAGTCAAGATCATCAAGAAGCCTGAGCTGGAGCAGGTTCGCGCCGATCTGCAGAGGCTGTACGACTCGGGTTGCCGCGCCCTGGCCGTCTGCTTCGCCCACTCCTACACCTATCCCGAGCACGAGCTGGCGATCGGCAAGATCGCAAAGGAGATCGGCTTCGAGAACATCTCTCTGTCCTCCCAGCTCCTCCCAGTCATCAAGATGACCGTTCGCGGGCAGTCTACGACCGCAGACGCCTACCTCACACCCATTTTGCGCAACTATCTCGCCGGATTCTACGCTGGCTTCGAGGGTGGCGAGAACGGCGGGCTGCGCGTTGAGTTTATGGGCTCTGACGGCGGTCTCGTCGAGCTGAAGCACTTCTCCGGCCTCAAGTCGATCCTGTCTGGCCCGGCGGGCGGTGTGGTCGGCTACGCACTGACGAGTTGGGACGAGGAGGAGAAGGCACCCGTCATCGGCTTCGACGTCGGCGGCACGAGCACGGACGTCTCGCGCTTCGCTGGTCGCTACGAGAGCGTCGCCGAGACGTTCACGGCTGGTGTCGCCATCAACGTTCCGCAGCTCGACATCAACACCGTCGCTGCTGGCGGTGGCTCCTGCCTGACGTACAAGAACGGCCTGTTCCGTGCCGGCCCCGAGTCTGCTGGTGCGCACCCCGGTCCGGCGTGCTACAGGAAGGGCGGTCCTCTGGCGCTGACCGATGGCAACCTGTTCCTCGGCCGTCTTGTGCCCCAGTACTTCCCCAAGTGCTTCGGACCGAACGAGAACGAGCCCCTCGACCCCGAGGCGAGCCGCAGGCAGTTTGAGGAGCTCGCCGCCGAGATTCGCGCCGACACTGGGACGACAAAGAACATGGACGAGCTTGTGTACGGTTTCGTAAAGATTGCGAACGAGACGATGGCGCGCCCGATCCGCACGCTCACCGAGGCTCGCGGCTTCAACACGGCAGACCACGTCCTGGCCTCCTTCGGCGGCGCCGGTGGACAACATTGCTGTGAGCTGTCCGAGCTCCTTCAAATCAAACGCGTTCTGGTCCACAAGTTCTCAAGTGTCCTATCTGCCTTTGGTCTCTCTCTCGCCGACCGCGTGTACGAGCTGCAGGAACCCGCCGCTGCGTTCTACGACGCCTCCACTGGGCCCGAGCTGAGGAAGCGTCTCGACGGCCTCGGCGAGCGCGTGCAGGAGGTGCTCCTCCAGGCTGGCTTCACCCCGAAGCAGATCCACCTCGAGCGCATGCTCAACATGCGTTTCGACGGCAGCGACACCAGCTTGATGGTTCTGTCGAAAAATGACGACTTTGAGACTGCCTTCAAGGACGCCTACAAGGCCGAGTTCGGCTTCCTGCTCGAGAAGCGCATCATCGTGGACGACGTCAAGGTCCGAGGTATCGGTGCGACTCGCGAGAGCCTCGGGGAGAGTGCGTTCAAGGACGCTAAGTCCATCACTAGGTCAGCCCCCGAGAAAGACGCCGAGGCCTTCAAGCAGGGTGTCTTCGTCTGGGACGAGATCAAGGGAGAGGGCGCCCGCGTCGACGCACCGGTGTACGAGTTGGGCAACCTGAAGCGAGGCACCGCTGTCCCAGGACCTGCCCTTATCATCGATGACACCCAGACCATCTTCGTCAACATTCACTGGACGGCCCTCGTAACCACGAACCACCTCCTGATTGAGCGCGAGTAGCTGTTGATAGGGTCCCATCGATAGTTGTAGTTCCTGAATGTATTAGCAGGGTTCTAGGTCACAGATTGATGCAGGCCGCGCCATTGGCCCTGGCGTTCAACAGCAGAGAGACAATCTAAAACTGTACGACTACTGCTGCGAGGTTCCTATCGGCTGTGCGAACGGTCTGGGATCTGGACCTAACCTTAGTCGCCGGTGACCACAGCCCAAAGACCGTTGACCGGCAATTGACGGCAGCAAAACCTCAATCCTTTGCCACTTCCGGCATCCCTGCCTTGCAATGTTCGTTCCCTCCTGATACCAAGGCCGCGATATGGTTCCAAAGTGTCAACTCACCCTTGTTTGGCACTGCTCACCACGCAGCATGGACCTGGAATCGATTGGCAGTGCGCGGCGACCAGTTCCGCCCGGAGGATTACGAGATATCGCTTCTCGCTTAGCAGCCTGGAATCTGCGCTAAACTCGCCCACATGGTACCCCGTTGGACCCCGGAATACCGCGTACCAGGGCGCCCCACGGATTCGGACATCTTGTCAGGGACGGTCCCTTCATTTGTCGGAGCCAACAAACGGGTGCTCGCCCGTTGGTCCCCAGGAGTGGCGGCCAGGCCGCCCACACACCCGTATCGATGCCGTCTGCTGCCCACCTGACCAAACCGGGCTCCTGAAAGAAGGCCGCTCCGTGCTGGTTCCGTCAGAAGCAGAGGAATCGACGTCACGGCCGTGGGGTCCTTGCTCCAAAGGCACACGGTAGTCCAGGGGAGGAAGACCTTGTACTTCTGTTATCAGCCGGCTCCAACCGAGGCCAAGCCACGCCAAAGGACGCGAGGAGAATGCGCAACTAGCACGGCGAGTGCGCGATACGAAATGAACAGGGTTCATGAGTCATGCGAGCCCTGGTCCATATACATCAGCGCGTGTTGCCTGACGGAGGAAGGTCCACCCCTTGACCAAACTTGAACTACTCACACTTACACAAGGGTCCTCCCGAACCAACGACCTTAGGCTGTTTGTTGCTTGCCATGAGCGCGACGACAACACCCACACCGAACGAGAAGATGTCGGCGTCCGAGTACGACGACACGAAGGCTGTCGGGTCGATCGACGAGGCGGCTGAAGCTGAACCGATCGAAATCGACCCTGCCGAGGAGAAGCGCGTCGTTCGCAAGATCGACCGTCACGTCGTGCCGATGGCGGTCATTCTTTACCTCGTATGGTAAGTTGGGGCTGCTAAAGGTCGGAGGGGAATCGAGAAAGGCGTGGAGAGAAGTCGTACAGCGCATAATTCTCGCAGATGACTGTGTTGTGATCGTCGAGGGTGGAATATGGGGGTGGAGGTCGGCACGTGGTCGATGGTGGAGGTGGCTTGTGGCGAAACCACCCGTCAACACTTGCAACGAGGTCTCCAAGTCCTTGAAACTGCCTCTCAGAGGCCATGAAGACGTCTACCGAGAAGATGAAGCCGAAATTGAGAGCTGGAGAGTGCTGACGCTCATCACAGCTTCTTGGACCGCGCAAACATCGGTGGGTTTACCCCATTCACACGGCCACAACAGCTCGAAACTCACAACAGGCAACGCCGCCATCGGTGGCATGACCAAAGATCTTCGTTTTCCAGAGAACGGACTGTCTGTTTGCGTCTCTATATTCTATGTTACTTACGTAATATTCGAAACACCAGCTACAACGCTGCTCAAAACTCTGAAGCCTTCGCGTCTCATCCCATCAATCGTTCTTGTCTGGGGTGGCATCTCGATCGGCAACGGCTTCGCTCAAAATTACGCCACCGTTATCGCCTGCCGCCTCATTCTCGGCATGTGTGAGGCTGCCTTCTCTCCATGCCTCATCCTGTACATGACCATGTTCTACCGCAGGGAGGAACTCAGTCTTCGAAGTGAGTACCCACACTGAGACCCAGCGACTGCCGATCAGAATATGGAAGCAACCCCTGTTGGTCCCGTTTCTGAGCGCCTGTCGCGTGGGTTGCAGCTTGAAACTCCTCTTAGCGCCCGTGCCTGACGATCTTCCCCTTGTATTGCGCCCCGCGCCTGACTTGTTTGCATTTTCGCCTTCAACTTCGCCGATCGCTGCTTTCGATGTCTCCTGTCTTCAACCTTGACTTCAAATCGCCATTTCTCGCCGTAGTTTGCATGCTGTACATGATGATCAGCATTAGCGGAACAATCGGCGGCTTGCTTGCAGCCGGGCTTTTGAAAATGGATGGGTTAAGAAGCTTGGAAGGCTGGAGATGGCTCTACATCATCGAGGGTGCGATCACCCTCGCGGTTGGAATCGCTTATTTCTTCCTCATTGCCGACAGTCCTGAGACCGCCCGGTATCTCACAGACGACGACAAGGCTATTGTGGCCTTGCGTGCCAAACAGGAAGCAGTTTTCTCTAAGGACGAGGGCTTTTCATGGGTAGAAGTTCGCAAGGCGCTCACGGACCCCGTTATTTACTTGTCCGGTGTCGCCCATCTCGGTTTCGACACTTGCATGTATGGATTCTCCACTTTCCTAGTGGTTATCGTGTCCGGATTCGGTAAGTTGACGTTTCTTCTTGCATGCTCTAACTGCTAGGCTTCGACAGGATTGCTTCTCAAGGTATCACGGCACCAGTCTACTTCTGGTGCGCCCTCTGTTACCTCGTCGGTACCCTTCTCGTGATGCGCTATCACTCCATCTACTTCGTCATCATGGGCTTCGGACTCGTGACCATTGTGGGCTACTGCATGCTCGTCGCCAGCGTCAAGGGTCACGCTGCTCAGCTGGTCGGCTGCATCCTGGCAGGAACCGGCATCTATCTTGGCGTCGGTCTTCACGTCACCTGGCTCGCTCAGAACATCGCCGGCTTCCGCAAACGCTCTGTCTCTGTCGGCATGCAACAGACGATGGGTAACATCGGCGGCGTCATTGCCGGCCAGATCTACCGCGACTCTGACAAGCCAGCGTACGTCATTGGCCACGGAGCAAGCTTGGGCTTCTGGCTCATGGCCCTCATCGGTATCACCATCGAGTGGTACGTCTGGCGCTCAAGAAACAAGCACCGCGACAACATGACGGTGGAGGAGAAGGAGAGCATCGATGCCAAGGGCATCACGGGTGACCATCACTACAACTTCAGATACTCGCTCTAGGGTACCGATGATGGAACGCAGGAGAGGGTTGTACGTCGAATAGGGCTATTAGCAGTGCCAATGTTATCTTGAAGCCAACCATAACTGCAATCTGTTTCCGCGTCACAACTGCAGGAGTACGCGGGCAGCGAAAGTGAGATCAGAGCCAGGCTACTCACAGAAAACCGAAGACATGTACGGATGCTAGAAACCTGGAGCGCTTGGAATGAACGCGTGGCATCGCCCGGGTGCACGGGCGGGTTGTGTTGTCGGGGACCGGACCGAGGCCTTCTCATGATATTACGGGGTCACGTGTCCCACGTGGCCAGCGTCGGCCATGTCCGGCCGTCCACCGTGGGAAACATGGGATTTAGCAAAGGCTTCCTCTGACCTCGAGCATTGGGGCCGACCAGTTTCCGTGTGCCTGAATAGCTTCACCGCAGTTAGCCGGACAGGGCGGCGCTTTGATGCCCGTCCACCGCGCCATTTCCCATACACTGCCCTTGGGGTCCTCGCGACACCGTGGAGCCGATGTTGACGAGCTCACTGGCGAGGACAAAAGACCTACCAAGGTCAGCTGAGTATTCAGCCTAGACCCGTATCGACTCGCTTGCCAAACTGCACAATCCATGACTCGCCAAACCCAGACTGCTGCCGACGTTCGTCAAGCCGCTCGCGAAGGACTGAAGGGGAGTACCGCCGGCCTCGCCCCCGGACACGTTCAGGCGAACCTCATCATCCTCCCGCAGAGATACGCACAGGACTTCCGCAACCTTTGCCTGCGCAACCCAGTCGCCTGTCCGCTGCTCGCTGAGACGAAGCCGGGAGAGACGAGCTTCCCGCCCGGTATTGCCGACGGGATCGACATTCGCACCGACGTGCCGGGCTACAATGTGTGAGTTTCTTCACAGTCTGAGCAGTGTTGATCCCAGCTATGTCGATGGAAAGCTCGTGAAGCCGGACGTGGACGACATCAAGGCGTACTGGGCCGAGGACAGCGTCGCCTTTTTGAGTGAGTTCACCGGTTGAGGTCGAGACTGACGGCAGTCGGCTGCTCTTTCTCCTTCGAGCACGCTCTGGTGCAGGCTGGTCTCGTGCCGCGTCACATTGAGAACAACGTGTCGGCATGCATGTTCCACACGAATGTGCCGTTAATGCCCTCAGGCGTGTTTGGTGGACACACCGTCGTGTCCATGCGGCCGTACCGCGCCGAGGACGTCGCGAAGGTGCGCGCTATCACGCGACCTTACATCACAACGCACGGTGAGCCGATTGCCTGGGGATGGGACGCTCTCGAGAGGCTCGGGATTAGCGACATCAACAAGCCTGACCAGGGTGCGCCGCAAGAGATTCGAGAAGGGGAAGTGCCGGTGTTCTGGGCGTGCGGCGTCACCCCGCAACTGAGCGTTATGCAGTCGCCGGAGGTCAAGGGGATGGTGATCGGGCACACACCTGGGTCCATGGTCGTCCTGGACACTCGTGTCGAAGATGTTGTGCAGTAGGACTAGCTATGCATCGTTGTATCATATTCTGAGAGTGATTTGAGCCAGCCCAGTGCCGATCGTGCGCGCAGCCCAGTGTCGGTCGTAGGTGCAGCCTGGCTGACGGGTGGTTATCTGTGACCTATCAGGTCCCGTCGATTCGAGGACAACAGTGGGCACACCGCCCATTATCCTTTCCTCGTCCGCATTGTCCTCCTCTTCTCACCGAACTGCCTTCCACTCCATGCTCCGCCATGTCTGCCTCGCCGCCGCCGCAGAAGCAACGCAGACACAACATAAGCCAGGCATGCCGCAACCGCAGACACCGCAAGAAGAAGTGTGACGGGCAGAAGCCAGTCTGCCAGACGTGCCTGGTGTACAAAGTGAGTGACTGGACCCACACGATCGAGCTGACCTCAGGACGACTGCGTTTGGAACTCGAAGACCGACTGGCGCAAGAACGTCTCCCGCTCTGAAGCCAACGCTCTCCGAGCTCGTATCGCCGAGCTGGAGGCGCAGCTTCGCCAATCTCGATCCCTATCACCGCCCTCCCTGCCTTCCTCCTCCTTCCGCCCGCAGGCGGACACGACAATGTGGGACTCGCTCGTGGACGTGGCCAGTACTGCTGGCGTTGAGCCCGTTCCTCCCCCAACTGCAGCTTCAATGCAACCTCAGAGCGCAGCTCCTATGCCGCTTCCGAGCGCAGACTCTCTACCGCTTCAGAACGCCGCCCCTGCTCCCCGTCCACAAAGCTCGCGACCTGGCCCTACAGATCTCTCGGTGCCTGCTTCGAGACTAACCAACGATATCGCCGCTACACTTCTACCTGTAAGGCGCTCCCCATCAGCAGATGATCTCGAAGGTTACATTGTGAGCCCTTGTAAACTTGGCAGTAGCTGACGTCAGGTGCAAGACCGACAGGGAAGGTTGCGCGTCCATGCACCCATGAGTGCGTTTCGACATGACAGCCTTCCAGAGCCAGCTCAAGACGCAACCACTCCATACGAGCACGCAGACGATCGAAGCTGGGCGCGCTTCCTGCCGGATAGCCTCTTCTTCACCCGTGCACAGCATGATCAAGCCGTGGACCGATTCTTCCGCTACGCTGCCAGCTGGGGTGAGTGGAAACCCGTCTTCCCCGCTGACCACAGGTCAACGAGCAACGCCACACCTGTTCTTCCGCGACATGGAGATCGCAATGTCGACTGCACACGAGTCTGAGCTGCCTGTCGTCGCTCCGAACTACTCGCCCCTCCTACACAACATGATACTCGCTGTCGGGCTCGGCTTCGTCGACGAGGAGCATCTGCGCGCTCTCGTCACGCGTCGGGTGTTCATGCAAGAAGGCGACAAGCACCTGAACCGAGAATGCGCCAATCCCTCTGTAGCGACAGTTCAAGCTCTGGCTATCAGGGGTTCGTTCATGAGCACGATGGGCGACTATTCGATCGGTTGGGTCAACCATGGCCTGGCGAACAGGCTGTGCTACGCTCGTGAGTTTGATTTTGCCGGTCAAACTAACGGAAAGTGGGGTTGCATGTGAACTCAGCGTCCCTCGTGGCCAAGGGCAAGCTCAAGCCGGAGGCAGCTGTCCAGCGCAACGTGACCTTCTGGTCATGCTACTGCCAAGAAGTGATGTGGGGCATCTATGTGGGGAGAAAACCGATGTTGCCTGACAGCACGTGAGTCTAGCCAGTGACCCAGACTCACGTCAGCCTTCCTTCACCCCGACCTGACGCCGCCACCGACGACTACATGTGGGTCTGGCCGGCTGGCAAGTATCAGTCTTTGCCGCCACAGAAGTCATATCTGTCCCTCACCTTCGTGCACACGACGCATCTCATGCAAATCGCCTCTCAGATATCACGAACTGTCTACACGGGCCGGGCCGAGAAGCTTTCTCTCGTAGAGTCGGGGACAGTCCAACGGTTTGCGTAAGTCACGGAACCACACCAATGCTGACCCCAGTGATGCGCTCGATAGCTGGCTGGAAGCATTGCCCGCACCATTGGTCCTCGATGTGAATCGGTCAGAGCCAGTTCTACCTCACATTCTAAGTCTTCATATGGGCTGGGCGTGGGTTGTGGCGCTGCTGTACCAACCGTTCTCTCAAGTCATGCCTCTGCACAGCCACGACGGTTACCAGAGCATCGGCACTGTGGCTCTCACAGTGAGTCGACCATTTGCTCACAAGCTGACCACTAGCGGTGCCACCAAGCAGCAAGCAGGATTATTCAGCTCGCAACACTCTGGGACGAACAGCACTCCTTGCGCTTCACACCTCCCACTACAACGGCGATCATATACTGCGCTGGCACATGCTTCCTCCTGGCTGCTGCTCAGGCCGCCTCACCAGCACAGTCCACTGCCGCTTTCCAAAAGGTTTATGCCGCCTTGGCTTTCCTAGACAAGATTGGGTCGACTTGGGGCTCGGGACGACGCCAGGCAGGCATTCTTAGGGATATGCTGAATGAGTGTGCCAAGGCCAGCATGGAGCTACCGGCTGTGGTGGGTGACCTGTCCCGCGGCTGGGAGACCAGTCCGGCTGCTAGCTTCCAGTGCAACACTGCGCAAGGTGACGAGGAGTTCGACGCTTTCATTCAGAGTCTACTGAACCAGAGCACTGCTCCGCTCGGCGAGGGTGACTTCATGACAGGACTGGAAGGATTCCTCTAAGCAGAGCGCCAACGCCAACGTGGAGGAAGCCGCCACGTCGATCGAATCCGACGCCACCGAAGTCACCGAGATTTGGTGGTTCCAGCCATCGGTAAAGCCGTAGAGCACACTATTAATGCAGCCGGCACTGCATTTCCTCAACAAACACTCTTCCTCACCCTCGATCACCATGAACAAAGTAGACGGTATCGACGAAGATCACCATTGGACGCAAGGCGATGTGGTGATCATTTCATCCGATCGCGTTCGCTTCCACACCTCCTCTGCCTTGCTTGCCTGGGCTAGGTGAGTAAAGGCTTCATCCCATCTGACCATCAGTTCTGTTTTTGACGACATGCTCGCTCTCCCGAGCGGTGGCCACCGCACGAAGCCGGTTCTGGAGCTCACCGATACCCAGTTCGAGGATGCCCAAACACTCCGGAGCTTTCTGTGCCTGATTTCAGATATGAAGCTTGATTTTGCGATCAGCTGCGATCACAAGAAACGAGAGTACCTGGAATGGAAGGACCGTGTTATCAACTTGGTCACTTTCATGGACAAGTACAGCTCTGAGAGGGCGTTTAGACTGCTAAAGCTTTGGAGTAACCATGCTGAGGTGGCAGAGTCATGGTCGGAGCACAGCGCTTTCGTGTTTGGAGCCCTCACCAACAATATCGAGATGTGCGCCAAGGCTATCATGCTCAGCAGTACGGTAGGATGGCTGGCTGATAACTCCTCTCCTATCGGTGCCCGCCCGAAGCCCGTTTTTCAGCTGTCCGCCGCGCCGTATGACTTCTTCTGTGCAATCCCCCCTCAGTACGCCTACGCTTTGGCTCGTGCGGGTCTCGGTGCGACCCCGGGCACCGAGGCCTTCAGAGACGAGTTTGTCAACACCGTCACTGCCGCACTCAAAGCGAAAGGTGAGTGTTCCCTCATGTTCCCTCAGTCTCCTGAACTGACTTCGACTGCAGGGTCCGAGCATTCGACCACCCCAGGACATTTCGCAGCTCACACATACAACGCATGGGGAGGAGCCGTTTGAGGCAGGAACCGTTGGCCTGATGCATGTCGAGTGTGAGATAGCTGCAGCTGAGACCTCCGGCCACCCCTCCAAAGGCCTCAGTGATGACTGCTAGCCGATCAATTAGTCGCGACGATCAGGCCAAAGCGACCAACGGCGGCAAAACGCTTGCCACTCGTTCTTTCCTCCTTCATCTAGCTCCTCATCTTCCTCTCCCACCTCTCCCCTAGCCTCTTCCCATCACTCGCCATGCCGGACTCTCAAAGCATCGTCGACGACGAGCACTGAAAACTGGCGATGTGAGCATAGTCTCATCGGATAGCGTCCGTTTTCGCACCACGTCCGCTCTCATTTCCACTGCCAGGTGAGTCACATTGGCCCCTCTGTGACTGACCATCAGCCCAGTGTTCGGCGACATGCTCTCCCTTCCCGGAAATCAAGACAAGAGCTTCGAGCTCTCCGACTCTACCTTGGAGGATGCTGCCACTGTCCGCAGCTTCCTTCATCTCGTGCGCGACCTCAAGCTCGACATCATCGTCTGTGAGAACCCGATCTCCCGCGTAACTACGAACGGGATTAAGTGGAGGCTTCGGGTCACTCGGCTGATGTCCTTCCTCGACAAGTATGACTCAAAGCTTGGACTCAGGGCGATCAAGCTCTGGGGCGCCTACACCGAGTCGGTCGAGAACTGGAATCCGGAGACCACGTTTGTTCTCGGCGCTCTCACCGATAACGTTCACCTCTGTGCGAAAGCCCTCGTTCACCCAAAGGCGGGGTGCTCTTGGCAAGACCATCCTGCAGACCCACTCAATTGTCAGGCGTTCAACCTCTTCGATATGCGCGGGCTCCCGTATGAGTTCGTTTGCTCCATTCCTCTCCAGTACTACTTCGCTCTCTGCAAATCGAATGTGGACCACAAGCCTGGAACCGTCGAGTTCCAGAAGAAGTTCGTCGAGGTTGTGTCGGCGGCGCTCTCGTCCACTGGTAGGTGTCTTCCTCAGTTGCCCGCACGGCCGTAGCTCACCGCAGACCCCAACCACGAAGTCGCCTCGGCACCGTTCGCCGCCCACCTCCACCGCAACCATGCTGTCTAGACCGCCATCGATCATCATCGACGTGCTCAGCGTCGTTTCTATGCATGTTAGCTCGACCCATGCCCCTCCAGGCACCTTCACTTCGTTGTGACCAGCTCGGCCTCCACTTCTTGCCCAATGACCGATTCAGGGCTCTACGCAAGCAAGTAGCCGATGCCGCCCTTGACCTGTACTTCCCTGGCAATGACACACTTACTCACTCACGCACACCATGCATTGCGGGCAGTTACGGAAACTCTCTTTCGCCGCTCAAGCCCACTCTGAATGAACTGATGCACCCAGAGCACGGACGACGAGATGGGCCAGTCGAATATTCGCCTCTACCGCATCTTGCGTTAGGTGACTAGACCGACGAAGGATGCTTTTGGTTGAGGAACGACACTTCTCTGAGCTCCGTCTCTGAGCTCCGTCACAGGAGCATAGCCGTTGTCTCCAGCCAATCCAAGCGTGGTCTTGGGCTCTGACTGAAGCACTGGCTTTCCCTCTGGGTGGCTGCCTCATCACTATTGATCGAGATGTAAGTCTGCTTCCCTTGTGATACGGCAAGTTTGCAACCTCAGCCCGCCAAGGTTACGGCGCCACTGCAGTAACAAGAGCCAAGTTACAACGTCATGGTACAGTACATACACTAGCTACCTACACAGGGCATAAGTTGCCAACAGGAGCAACAACGAAGCCAGTCATCGAGGGAGGGTTGCTGCTTAGAGCCCGGTCGTGAGCGGGGCTGAGAAACACGGCCTGCTGTTAGTAACTGCCCAGGTCCACAATCCTCACTGTAAAGGTCCAGGACGGCAGCCCTTCCTAGCCTGCTTGCTGTTCACAGCAACGGAGGTGACGAGTGATTAACGATATCCTTTCCATGCTTGGGAGTGGAGGTTGGAGCAGGCGTTCCTCAGGGACGGAAGCGAGGCGGGCACAGGGTGATAGCGGGAGTCTTCGTGTCAGCAGCATTGACGGTTTGACCAACCTTCAGCTTCTAGGGCAGCTTTTAGCGCTTCACAGAAAGCAGTCGTAAATCCCATAGTCCCCTGGTGGTAGCCGCTGCTGAAGGCGCGAATCAGGGCGAACTGAAACTGAGGGGGCAGGCAGCAGATATAGCTGTACGGCATGGTAGTGATCTCGAACATTTCTCCCTCGCGGCTGCCAAGAGCGCCCTCCTCATCTGTTGAGTCCATCCAGCCTGAGTCCTCTGAGTCTTCTGGATAAGTCGCCACGGCCTTGACGCAAAGGTCGAGATTTCCAGTCAGCGCGCCAAAAACAAGCGCCCTTTGCTCTCTCTCTGGCGACGAGAGTCCAAACCGGCCGGAAGCGTACGCCTGTCCGCCGGTCGTACGCAGGAGGTTCAAGCCCGTGTCCGAGCCATACTTGTCAAGGAAGGTGACGAGCTTCAGGACCCGTGCCTTCCAGACGTAGTGCGGGCCGGCGAAACCTAGGTTATAGGCATTGAGGTCAATGTCGACATCGCCGGTGGCAAAGAGCGTGAGGAAGGTGCGAATGGTCTGGGCGTCTTCGAAGTCCGGGTCGGCAAGCTCGATCATGTGTTCTGCGCTGTTGCCTTGCATGGGAATCGCCAGCATGTCGGCGAAGACCGAGCTGGTGTTAGGCTGGAATAGACGATGGGCTGCTACTCACCTTGCGTAGGCCAAGAGCCTAGAAGAGACCTTGAAGAGGACCCTGTCCGAGGAGACCAGAGTCAAGTCGCCCGACACCCAGTCTGGATCGGGTGTGAAGGTGTTATTCAACATGGTGGTATCAATCGACATGGTGGCAAGCGGCGAAAAAAGTATGTTTGAATGCGTGTGTTGAATGCGTGTGTTGAATGAGTGTGTTGAAGGAGTGTGTGGAAGAACCGTGTTGAAGGGTGGCGTTGAATAAGGAAGGTGTGTCGTTGGAAGAAGGTGTTGAAGGAAGAAGGTGTTGAAGGAATGAGTGTTGAAGGCGTCGATGAACGATCGGTACAAACAAGGACGCTCCTCAACGTGTTGCCGCCACTGGCGTTGCGCCGCCCTCCACTTAAGAGGCGGGGGCGATTAACACGCTAGTGGCCTCAGTCACGCCTGCATCCGCTGCTTCGACTGGTTTGCGTTCGCCGTTCGACCTTGCTGGGACGTTGAGAACAGTCTCCGTCTCCATGCATTGCTAGCTGGCTGACTGGAAACCGTGAGCAGCGAAATTCCATGCAATCAAGTTGCCGACCTCGACACGGTGACGTAACTCCCTGGGTGGACGCACTGTTTGGATTGGATTACGTAATGTGCTGTGCTCTACCAGGGACGAAAGACCAGCTGCTCAACACAGGCCAACAGAAGTGCATCTTTCACGATCTATCGGTTGGCCTTCAGTATGGACAGCTTCTTGTGAGTGCGGGCCTCTGCATCTTGTCGAGTTTCCTTAACTGGGCGATCCGCGATTCAGAGTCGGCAGCGATGCGGGGATGGGCTCGTACTCGGGACCTTCCCTGTTAGCAAAACGAGCGCTCGAAAACTCACCCTTGGCTGCGAGCGTCGCTTTCACGGTCTTAGCGAAGGTACGGGCAAACTGCCGTGTGCCTGGTTTGGCCATTGCTTGTGCGCGTACCAGGGCGAACTGAAACTGGGGAGGAATCATGCACAGGTACTCATACGGCAAGTTGAAGAGGGAGAGGACGGCGCCGTTGCGGCTCCCCAGAGGGTCACCCTCTGCACCTCCTCTCCAAGTTCCGTAGTTGTCACGAACGGCGAGGGCGCACATGCCTGGGTTTCCAGTCACGGCTCCGACCATGAAGGCGTCGCCGTCATCCCCGAATCGATCGTCCACGAACACTTGGCTGACGACGGTCCTCAGCAGCTCCAGCCCGCGCTCCGAGCTGTACTTGTCGAGGAACGAGATGAACTTCAGAAGACGTGGTCGCCATCGCTGATACCCATCGAAGTTATGAGCCTTCTCAGCGGCCTCTTCGGCTTCTCCGGCGTTATCCTGCGCATTTCCATCGTCTTCCTCGCCTGCGCCCTCTTCGTCCTCATTGTTGTCCTCGGCATACTTGCCCCTCTCGTCGAAGTCGAAATCGAGCCTGATCTTAACGAACAGCGAGAGGAAGGTGCGAACGGTCTGGGAATCCTCGAAGCTGGCGTCGCTGAGATAGATGGTGTGGTCGGGCGTACCGGGGACGGGAGGAAGGGCGAGCATATCCGCGAAGATAGGGCTGGGCGTCAGCTCTGGCCGTAGCTCACCACAGTAACCTACCTCGCGTATCCCAGCACATGAGAGCTGACCTTGAACCGAACGCCATCGGCAGAGATCAAGGAGACGTCGCCACTCGTCCAGGCGGGGTCGTCAGTGATTTCGTCGCCGGACATGGTGGATGTGTGGTGGAAGAGTGGATTGAAGGATTCGTGAAAGTTTGGCGGGTTTTGATCCTCCACCTCACGCCGATCACACAGATCGAGAGAGTCGAGAGAGAGGCTCTCGCCAGCTGATCCTGGGAGTCGCCTTGCGCCTTGCGAGAGAATGGGCCAACAAGATGACATGCTCTCAGCGAGGTAGCCTGCTCAATCACATGTGGGCTCAGCTCGTGCGAAGTCAATGTCATCAGTTGGCGGGCGCATGGAAATCATAGGGCACTGCAAGAGTGGAGGTACTGTACAGCTGGCCCTTGCATGAGGGAAGACGCTACTGACTGGCTACGAACTAACCTCAGCCTACTCTCCGACTACACAGCCTTACACTACTATGCACACCCCCATCGTCGTTATCTATGCCAGTACTTGTGATCTGGACTTCCCGAGACCTAACCTGGTCACTTAGGGGCGAGGCTCGCGGCGAAGTGTTGGGAGGTTGTTCGAGACAGGTTCGTAATGCGAGCCTACTGTCAGCGCCGACCCCATCAGCTTGCTCGACTCACCTTTCGCGGCCAGAGCAGCCTTCAGTATTCTCGCGAAGGCCTTGGCGAAACTCGGAGTCCCGGGCATGTCGGTCCAGCAGGCGCGCTTGAGGGCGAACTGGAACTGCGGGGGCAACGCCAACTGATACTGATACGGAAAGAAGTTGATGTTGAGCAATTGGCCAGGTCGTTGAGCAAGATTGGTGTCCTTGGATTTAGGCGCACCCCATCGAGAGAAATCCTCAACACCGACAACCGCTGTGCACAGGTCAATGTTCCCGGTGATGGCAGCGAAAACGAAGGCGTCGACGGCGTGACGGAACTTCTTCTGGTAATACGCCTCCGCCCCTGCGGCCTTCAGCAGCGAGAAGCCGCGGTCTGAGTCGTATTTATCGAAGAATGAGATCAGTTTCAGCAAGCGAAGCTTCCACGGGATTGCTGGCGAGCTGTCGTCCACGTCGATCTCCGTGTAGCTGCTGTCGTAGGTGCTGCAAGTGAGATCTCCAGACCAATCGTTCTCGGCGTTGCCCTCGCCCTCGCTGTCGGTATAATCGCCATCGTGCTGGTCGTGATCTTCGTCATCGTCGTCCTCGTCATCCTCGTCGTCTTCGTCGTCTTGGTCATCATGGTTGTCCTTCCCCTCGTCCTCGACGAGTTTGAAGTCCAACCGGTGGTACGTGAAGAGCGAGAGGGCTGTGCGGATAGTCTGGGCGTCCTCAAAGTCGGGGTCGGTCAGTCGGAGTGTGCGCTCTTGCGTGTTCGGTCCGTGGGGATTGGGGAGCGACAGCATTTCTTGAAAGACAGGGCTATGGTAAGCGATCTTCTGGATGTCCGATACGTACCTGGCGTAGGCCAGAATGTGCGAGCTTGCGTAGAGCTTGACGTGGTCGGACGACACCAGCAAGACGTCACCCAAGGCCCACGAAGGATCGTCCTCGAGGATGACGATGTCCGTCGACATGGTGGATGAGGAGGTGAAGAGAGGAAGTAGTGGCAACATTCTGATGCCGTTGCTCGAAAGGGGCGCAAGCTATAGTCTACGCGCCTGCGCGGCCTGCGCATGTGTCCGGTCAACCCAGCTTCTTGATTCTCGACGCGTCTGGTGGTCCACTTTCCTTCTCATCTACAGACATAGCACGTTCACCCACTCCCCACCATGTCGTCGCGTACCAGCTCGGATCAGACACTCAAGGCAGCCTTGTTTACACCTGGAATGTTGCCTCATCCCCCTTTTGCGACCTCCGCAACAGTGCTGTCCTCGCCTTCGAGCGTAGTCCGGGAAAGACAGCAACGAGCATTCAAACGGGGTAGTCACCACCCCAAGTGCAACGACCGAAGAACCGCTGGAATCGCCGTTTGGCCGTGCTCGGAGTCTGTGCCTTCGTGGGGCGGTCACACGGGCGTTTGGAGTTGACGCAACTTACGACAACTGCCAGGTGAGGCTGATCTTCTTTCCTGAAAACGTCATCATGTTGAAGGTCGACACAAAGCAGAACCCGACCTGAACCTCAGGCGACATCTCGCTGTTGTCAGCGGACAGCGGACGAAGTGACATATGTGACGTTCAAGGTCATCTCGGGGCATCTGACTTGCGCAAGGTTGTTAGCACCAGCCTGGTCTTTGGAACATGTTGTCTATGCCGCAAGGGGTTGAAGAGCGAGCAGCACACTCTCGAACTTGTCGATCCCGACTTCGAAGATGCCCAAACCATACGCAGGTTGATCGTGCTCTTTACGAGAGCGGAGGTTCGACTTCGGCTTCAACTACCGTTCTGAGCTGGGTTTCGCAAAGGTCGCCTGGCGGCAGCCGCTGTTCAGGCTGATTTAAGCGCAGGAGTCGTGTGTGGCTGGGCCATGATACCGGCGCTGTGAGGACGGCCAGTAGCCCGGTGGCCATCTGCTTGACCTCAGCTGCATCCCGTACGCTTACCTGTGCCCTCTATGGCTGAGTTCCAATTCGCCTCCAATCAGCCTGGGCGCCGGCGAGCATCATGGCGAAACCTGGCACTCATTCCTTCGGAGTGTGTTTCCGGGATGCGATGGAAGCAGCGAGGGAAGCTCAAGGTGAGTGAAGTCCACTGCTAATGCCGAGTCCTGGTCCGCATGATCAGCACGTACCAGCACCTCTTCCGGCTTTGCGAAGCCTCTTCCCACTTGATGAGACTTTGTCATTCAAATCCTCCTGGATTTCAGTCGGCTCGTATCCATGGCGAGTTTTCCTACTACAACGCCTTCGATCGTCAAACGGCCCCTTCTCCCGGCTACGACCCCTTCGTTGAGTGCAGTTTGGTCGTGTCACATGCACGCGTCAAGCCCTGATGAATCTCTCAGCTGCCTCCTCCACGGGCTTCGCAGACACCCCTTCTGACCAATAGACCTCTACCACGACCTTCCGGTTAGCCCAAACCTCCCTTCGGACCCCCCTCCTGCGCTCTAATTGTACAGACTGTTCCGGCGCTCTTGGCAATTTCAGTCTTTGCTCTGTCGGGATGCAACGGAAAGTCACGGCGTCGACGATTCTATGCGCCATTACATTGCATGGCTGACAGTGAATTGCCGCCCCCGACCTCACGGACGTTGAAACGGACCTGAATCACCGTCAAGAGGTTCCGCCCCGCCGGGGAAGCATCTCAAACCCGGCCCCATCATTACAATCGTCTCCGTGCACTCCACGGACCTCATGTTGCAACCTTCACGATTGCGGTGTCACCTATATGCTGGGTGTCGGCGGTCTCCGCTCCTCCAGGGCGTCGAGATACATAAAGTTCTGGGTGACCCTTCTTCTGGTCATCTCATCACTGACCTCTGACCCACCTGTTCAACTCACCGACGCTCCTTTCCAACTTCACTTGACCATGCGGGAACTACTCGAGCTCGCAGGTCGAGCATACGCCTACGCCTGTCCGCCGCCCTTCGGCATTCTCAACCCGATCCACCGGATAGCCCTCCGCGCGCAGCCTCTGACACCAGATCTGGTGATGTGGTTCAACTGGCTCGTTCTGCCGCTGGTTCCGCTGATACTCATGTCGTACCTCCTGGTCGGCGGGCCGAAGGACAAGCTGGCGCGAGAGTCACGGCCGATTCGTGCTGCCCTCGCCGTCGCAGGCTGGACTATGTTGACGCACTCCTTCCTCACCCGGCGGTTCACCAGTAAGCTCTGACTGTTCGCTTGCGCTGACCAGAGCTTACCGCTGGGCGGTGTATAACAACTTCGTCGGCATCTCCTACTGGACCATCACCGTCCGATACCTCGAACTGGCGCTGCTGAAGGACCCAGTCGTCGACCCTTGGATGGCCCTCGGCCGCCCTCGATGGGTCGCCGCTATCGATCTCGCCATCAACCTCCGCCATGTGTACCTGGGTTCCGTTGGTCTCGACACGTCGGCTGGCCCGCCCAATCTTGCTCTGCCTGAACTGAAGCCTGGCGAGAAACCCCAGGCTGAAGTGCACCTCCGTCACTGGCGGCGAAGGCCGCGCCCCACAACTCGACTGACCGCATTCGCCCGTCACCTCGCACACTTCCTGTTCATCTACTGCCTGGAGGACGCCCTTTTCACCTGGGTGCGTGCCGTGGGCCCTGACGCCCTCGCAACCCCCGGCGGCCGCGCCTGGTTACCGGAGCACGGTCATGTCGTGACTGGCCTGCTCGCAGAGACCCGGGCCGTGCTCCTTCCGTCCACCATTGGCTACGTTGTACCGCCCTTCCTCGTCGGGATTGTTGTCAAGGCAGCGGCACCGATGATGATCTGGGGCATGCTGAGCGGCGTCTACCACCTCGGCGCCATCGTGTGCATCGGCTCCGGCTTCTGGGAGCCTGAGACTTGGGACACGGATATGTTCGACGCACCGTTCCGCTCAACATCGCTTCGCGACCTGTGGGGCCGTCGATGGCACCAGCGTGAGTATCCGCAGAAGTATGACCAAGCTAACGACAGTGTACCGCCGCACGTTCCTGAACTGCACGAAGACGGTTCTCAGAATCCTTCACCTGCCCAGCAACACCTTCACGTTCTACGGCCTCATCTACATGTTCTCCGGCCTCCTGCACGCGCTGGGGCAGATCTCGAACGATCCGCCGCCCCAATTCAGTGGCGTCATGCTCTTCTTCCTTCTGGCCGGCTTGGGCAACGCCCTCGAAGTCATGTTCAAGCGCGTGACCGGCCGTTTCGTCGGTGGGCCCGCTGGATGGGTGTGGACGTTCTTCTGGAGCACCCTCACTGGTACGTCTGTGTCTGAGATGAGGCTAATGCGCAGGTACACTCATCCTCAACGCCTGGGTTGATCCCGGCTGGGCTGCTTGCAGCTTCTTCCCGGACGAGGGATTCGGCCAGATCGTTGTTCCCTTCTTCATCAAGCACGGACTCACGCTCGAGCCGCTCCGCGTCGCTGAGTCGGCGATCACCGAAGTTGCGGCAGCGACGCAAGCTGTTGCCGAGACATTGGTGCAGACCACGGCAGCCGTCGTAGAGGCAGCCGTGGAAACGGCTGTCGAGAGCACCTCTATCGCGGCTGACGTTGTTATGGAGACGGTTGTCGCAGTCGCGGCCGAAGCCGCTGCCGAACTCTAGAGCTGCATGACCACGACTCTTTCCAGGTTATCCTCTTGTTCTCCACTTCCGTCCGCATTAGATCACACTTGTATCCACTGTTTCCCTCCTTCATCCCTTCATCGCTCCCGGACCCGGCTCTCGACCGCAGGGCCGTGTCTGCATACCACAGTCTGCCTGACGTGCATACTGGCGGCATGTTCCCCATGCATACCACATAAGACTTCAGCGCCCCAGGTCGGGAAATGCATCAAGCTTACTGCCTTCTTGGTGCGTCCAAGTGCTTGGCTGACTGCAAAAGGCGACATGAAACTGAATGGCCCGTGATTTGAGATCCCAGAAGCAATGGCAGATTGATCGGCAGCAAAAGCGAGCTAAGGAAGACGCCGAGTTTTATCATCGTCCACTCCACCATCCATCACAAACTCTGCATCCACCGCGCTACCCATCCAACACGCATCTCCGGCACCGAGGCAATGCTGATAACAGCTATCTTGGCGACATGGGAAGCGCATGTGTCTCGCTGAGCCGAACAACATGACGCCCGACGCCACGACGCCTCAACGCCATCATTTGTCGAGGGATGCCGGGGCGCGTGAGGCTGGGGCCGCGCTGGGCCTCCGTGTCACGCCCCTGAACGCCTGACAATGTCCCCGAGTTGCGCGCTCCGACCGTGCGCGACCGGACCCAGGCGGATGCAGGCGCACGACCAGCTTTGTTGCGTGGGTCAGGCATTCCTTGCCGTGACGGCCGCGCTCGGCGCCCCATGCGCATACCGGCTGGAAAGCGACGCCGGACGCGTCCATGGCTCATCTCGCCTTGACAACTGACAGTCCTTTATCCAAGCTCGCTGACCTAACGCTCTCGCTCAACTCCTCACACTCATTCACATTCGTTTTCCGCTTCTTTTCGACCTATTCGACCATGGCTGAACCGCTGGGCCTATCGCTCGGCGACCTCGGCCGGCTCTGGGACACCGTCTTCCCAGCGCCTTGGGGCCCACTCAACCCCGTTTGGGAGCATGTGCAGCGCACCGCGGCGCCGCTTGACTTCGACCACTTCTCTGTCCGCCAGTGGCTCAACTACGCCCTCGTCCCCTTCATTCCTGTCGCTATCATGGCGTACCTCATCGTCGGCGGGCCGAACGACAAGCTCGCCCGCGAGACCCGCGAGGTCCGTCTCGCCCTCGGCATCGTCGGCGTCAGCATCGCGACGAGCGCCTACCTGAACAACCGTTTCTATGGTGAGTCTGGCGTCACCAGAGGCCGAGCTACGGTGGAAGGGACTGTAGCTGACAACAGATCTCCGCTGGTGCTGCTACAACTCGATGTTCGGCATCCTGTACTGGCAGCTTGTTGCGCGATACGCCTCGCTCGCTCTGGTGAAGGAGCCGATCGTAGACCCGTACATGGGTCGTGGTCGGCCGCGCTGGGTTGCAGCTTTGGATCTTGTCATGAACCAGCGCCACATCGGACTCGGAAACGTCGGTCTTGACAGCGGCAACGGACCGGATAACAAGGACGTCAAACACCTTAACCCTGGCGGAAAGGGTAAGGCGCCCGAGATGCCCCACATCGCTCGTCACCTTCAGCACTGGCGCCGCTTCCCTCGCCCGACGAGCCGCTGGGCCTCCTCTCTTCGACACCTCTACAAGACGCTTGCACTGTACACGATCATGGACACCGTGTTCTCCCTGACGCGCACGATCGGGCCGCACGCCATCGCGCCGCCTGGTGGTCTCCCCCTGATCGAGAAGTATGGGCACATCATGGCCGGCTGGTTGGCGGAGAGCGAGGGCGTGCTGTTCCCGAGCACGCTGCGGGTGCCGCTGCCGAAGTGGCTTATGTCGACGTTCATGGAGCTGATTCCGCCGCTGGCGATCTGGGGCTTCCTCTCCGTGTGGTATCATTTCGTCGCGTTCCTGTGCATTGCTAGCGGCTACTGGGAACCCGAGGTCTGGGACATTGACGTCTTCGACGCACCCCTCAAGTCCACGTCCCTCATGCAGCTCTGGGGCCGCCGCTGGCACCAGGTCTTCCGGTGAGCAATGCACCTCTACAGCTGTTGATCTACTGGGCTTTAGCTAACGACAGCCACACCTTTGTCGACGCCACCGAATCGGTGCTCCGCATTCTGCACTTGCCGAACAACCTGGTCACTTTCTACCCGCTCATCTACCTCTTCAGCGGCCTGCTCCACGCTATGGGCGAGATCACGGCCGATCCGGTACCCAGGTTCTCGCACGTCATGGCCTTCTTCATGCTCTCCGGCGTCGGCTGCTCCCTCGAAATCGCTGCCAAGCGTGTCCTCGGTGTCCGCACCCGTGGCCTACTGGGCTGGTGTTGGACCTGGACCTGGACGGCGGTCACTGGTAGGTGTTGCTGAGCGACCAGCTACGAAAACGTCGTCGAAGCCAAGCTGACATCAGGTCGCCTCGTCGCCAACGCCTGGATCGACGCGGGAATGGGCGCCTGCTCCTTCTTCCCCGACCAGGGCGTGGGCCAGTACCTCGCCCCCTTCATCATGAAGCACGTCTACATGATCTACCACGTGCCTCCCGCCGCCGAAGTCGCACCCGTCATCACCGACGCAGCGCAGGCGCTCCTCGCCACCCCGTCCGTCGTCAAGTCGCTCGCCGAGGTCATCTCCTTGGTCGCCGAGTCAACGCGGGCTGCTTTGACCGCGGCCACTGCTGCTGTCACTGAGACGCTCGCGGCCGTCGCTGAGCCGAGCACCGTGCTCGAGGCCGCTTCCGAGGTTGCCGAGGCGCTGTTGACTGAAATGGTCGCCGCCGCTGCTGAGACGACTGAGGCTGTCGCCGAGGCTGTCTCAGAGTCGGCCGTTGAGGCTGCCTCAGAGTCGGTCGTGCAGGCTGTCTCCGAAGTTGTCGCTGAAAACAGCGAGGCCCTGGCGACGACTCTCGTCTCCGCCGTGATCGACACCGCCGCGACAGCTGCAGCGCTGACGAAAGCCGCCGTCGAGAACCTGAGCACCATCGCGACCGCCGTCGCCGAGCCAGCCGAAGTGAGCACAGTGCGCTTCATCACGGTCGACTCGGTGCCGGCACACATTGTCGAGGCGGCGCTGGCGACGGCCAGCGCAGCCATGTCCGCCGCGCTCGAGGAGAGCACGGCGACCAGCTAAGCCAAAAGTCCTGATCCGTTCGTTCCGTCTGTAGTTTCTCCCTGTCTGTCTCAATACCACGATCGTTTGTCTTCATAGTCCCACCTTACTTCGTTCCACGCCAACTAGTAACGGCGCACAGGTGCAAGCGCACGCGCCATCCATAGTGTCACTCCCGCGCATTAGCAGATCTCAGATGCAGCGTGTTGCCCAAAGTTGCCCAAAGTGGAGTCGGTCAAATCGGTGAATAACTGGAAGCGGGTGAGTTGCCGATCTCGAAATTGTGGGGATCCGAAGCTGGGCTCCACTCGGCAGCAAAGCTCGTCAGTGGGTCAGCTGAGCGCCGGTTCCTCTCGTCCAACCGGAACAGAAGACGCTGCTCGACAACTGCTCGACGACGGCTCGACGGGCAAGTTACTCGGCGGCAACGAGGACAATGAGCACCGGACAGCAACGCAGCGGACCTTTGTGAACGCCTCAGGCAGTAGTAACCGCCAGAAGTGGGTTTCTTGGCCCGTCCAACCGGCGAGCTGGCGCCCGTGCGTGATTGCGCAGTACTGGCTTACGATCACTTTTCTGCTTTCCGCGTCCGGTGTTGGAAAGTGCTCACAGTGCTAAGGTCATTACATACATCGGTCATGAGGCATAGCGAGGACACGTTTGGCTACGTCGTGCGTAGACGTCGAGGTCACTGCGGAGTTACAGGGGAGGGGCGGCGTGTGGAGGCGTACGGAGGATCAGGGAGACGCAGCCGGGTCGCTGGCCGGCGCAGGCGAGTCGTAGCGCGCCATCTGGCGGACGATCGAGTAGGCCTCGTTCGCGTCGTCCGGGTTCGCGGGCTTGAGGCCGTACACGCGGCAGAAGGCCGCCCAGGAGCCGTACCCCTCGACGATGTTCGACTCAGCGGGGGTGAAGGGCTGTGGGGGCTCTGGAGGTCAGCGATGGGCACACGAGTGGAGGAAGCGCCAGATTCGGCACCGATGTTGTCACGACGCCCTCGTCGAACGACGGTTGCGGGCAGCGCGCGGTGGCGACAAGTCTCTAAGATGGGCGCTCGACGATGGAGACGAAGCCGCACACCCAGCGAAGGCCAGAGAAACTCACCGGGCTGCTTGAACGAGTCCATGCTGTGGTTCGAGTCGGTAGGCGAGCTCATGTTTGCGTTGGTGTATAAAAGCCAGTCGGAGGGTGGTCTGAGCGTTTGCTTGGTTTGTCGGGGCTGCCTTAAATCAGGAGTCGGCGATGGGCGATCAATGCGCTCGTGTCAGTCAGGTGGGTCTTTATACCCCCACTGTCTCGCAGGTCGGCGTACTCCACTGCCGGACAGTCGTCACTCGTGACGCACACCACCACCTGCGCATCCTTGCCACCCACCAGTTGTCTAACCCCGCTTCACCAAGAGGCCGCAAGGGCTAGGCCTCCGTGGGTCTTACGCCTGAGGTGCGTCATTGATAAGATTGCGGTCATGTGACCACCGGCTTGGCTCGGTTGCGGGCGGCACGGAAGCAAAATTTCGAAAGCGGCGTCCACCTCCTGACGAACCACCTTACTCGACGGCATCCTTCCGACCCTTTCGATCTTACGAGAGCGCTCAGGATGCAGAAAAGAGCGCACAGAGGCGCAAAAACGTAACGTGGACGACTTAGGAATCGAACCAAAGACCTCGTCAAGGAAGCAAGAGATGCTAATGACGCGCTCTACCAACTGAGCTAGACGCCCGACCACGCTGTTCGACATGTTTCCGGAGACACTTGACTGGCTGCCTAAAAGTTCTGCTGTGGTGAGTACCATACCTTCCGCGGGAAGGAGCTGCGTTGGGCGCGTCGTGTTGTGGTGGGGTGAGGCCATGGTGACCTGCCTTCAGCTGTCGAGTGCGGATCTTAACCTACCGAACGGATTTCCCAATGGCACCGCTGTCCGATCACCTCAGCAGGCTGACCAGGCTGAGCCGAAATGGGTGTCACCTGGCGCGCTTGGGAAGACCGATATGCACGAGCTGAACGACGACAACTGCAATCAGCTAAGACACCTGCGTATGTCATAGCTTACCCGTAGTAACGAGAGGGAGCAGCGCAACTGCGAGTTTGACTCGTGCCCAGTGGCAGGAACTGCTGTCTGCAGCTGAGTTGGAACGTCCCTAGCTGACTCGGACTGCATTGGAAGACTCGCTGCTGAGCAGGATGAGACCACTGTCACCTGACAGACAGACTGCCGTCAGCTGCTGCATGGCCCGTGTTCCTCAGCTCACCGACAGGCAGGAAGTAGTTGTGGCTCGCCTCCTCCGGAAACTTTCAGGCTTCAACAGTTGACGCAAGCTCTTCAGGCAGAGGCATGGCATCTGAATAGTTGTCTAGGCGGCTGTCCCGGCGGTCGTCCGGAGCGTCGGTTGGCGCAATGAGCATGGGCGCAGGCACTGGTGTCAGTTTGCGAAGCAGTCGCACACGCTTGCCAGACACTTGAACTCTGTGGCGGCCCCTGCCGCTCAGTCGCGCGTTGGTGTGAGCGATTTGTCAGTGGAAGAGAGCGACGAGACACAAGCTGCATCTACGTGCGGTGCACCGCTACAACTGTACTCGTCGGGGAGCAAGTCCCAACAGACGCCACTAACACAGTCGCGGCGCCGCGGCAGAAGGCCCTTCGGGAAGAATCCCATTAAACGCCGCCGGTGTAATCGCGGCGTCCGTACACTTGCAAACGAGGAGCAATGGTGAACAGGTTATGAGTTTCAGCTGGAGTAGACGTCGCAGCTGTCGGCGCTAATGCAATCGCGCCGGCCGAGGATGGGGATCTCTCCCATGGGCGGTCTCGCTGAGGAAATCAATCGCGATCCGCCCTGTTGGATGAATCGAGGAAAGGTAAGGTTGAACAGGTGGCCTGAAAAGATCGGGCAGCGGTCAGCTATGACGGAGCTGAAGCCCCTCTTTGGAGTGAAGTTGGTGGTCGCACGTAAGGTTCGCTGGTGATGAATGTTGGGGATCGACAATAAGACGACAGTAGGGAGCTGGATGTGAAGATGTTCGTCCTTGACAACCGCTGATGCAATCGCGATAGCGAAATCCGAAGACTGCGCGGTCGATGCAATGCGCGCAGCACCAGCCAATGGCCTGCCTTGCGACAATGCTTAGTAAATGGTTGAAAGTTGATAGGGTTGAGGAGAGGCGGTCACAGACCTGTGCGGTCTAGATGTGACGATGGCAACACCGAAGAGTCGGGTCGCCGTTCTCCTCTCCTTCCTCCTGCGCTGCCGCGAACTCCTCCTTAACCGGCGCCTTCTCCTCCTTCCTCGCCCGCTCCTCCTAAACCGAACTCCTCAGACTCCTCGTGATCCCCAAAAACCCATAACCATGACCGGAACGATTGAACACCTTAAACCCAGATGACGGTGAGACAAAAGAAGATTGGATCAGGACCTTGTTGTTGGTAAGACCAGTTGGGTGTAGGAGAGAGACTTGATAGGTCCGAGCGTGGCGTGGGTGTCCTGTGTGTGAAATCCTGATCCAACGGACACCTCAGCCGCTGATGCAATCGCGGCTTGGGTGCATTGCGGCTTGGGCGCACGCTGAGGCAATCGCATGCGCCGCGCAAACCCAAGCTCGAACTCATCAAGCCCCTCGGAATGGATAGAGTGGTGCGAGTGGTGAGATGTGACAGTAACGACGAGTGAGATTGGCGAGAGAAACGAGTACTCGGTCGTTCGAGTTGGCCAGCTGCCGAAGTCGACAGCCACTTCGATTCCGTACTGCCCAGAGGGGGAGCACCACAGGGCACTGACTCCACCCTGGGACCGCTAATGCAATCGCGGCCCATGCTGGTCGTTCACCGAAGTGCCAGCGCGAGGCAAGCCTCAAGACGTGATGCTAACAAGTCGCATCACCCCACCGCTTGTTTTGACTCGAGGACGGACGTCCGGGCCGTTGCCGCTGATGCAATTGCGGCACCGCCGAACGGGGAGAGCACCCAGGCGGACGCGCAGAGTTGATCGCAATCCTTGCGCGTGCGCGACGCCTATTGCAGTCGCACGCGACGCCTTGCGCGGTGGCCCACTCCAGTTCTGAGAGTCGAGAAGCGGATGGAACAGATCGACTTCGGAAGATCGAACAGGTCGGGAACGGAAAAGGTTGATGGGCGAAGCCTTGGAGTTGCAGCATGAGCCGGGTGAATCATAGGCCGTGGGTGAGAGTGGCGGCAGGAGCCGTTACGATGACGGCAGGAAGCCGTGATGGGGTGGCAGCATGAGTTGTGCGGGTGGAGGCTTTGCCACTGGATGGTTCCAGGGCCGTTGGATTGAACAGGAGCCTGGGTCGCTGAAGCACGCAATCGCGACCAGCTTGAGCTGCAGTAGCCCAAGTGGAGGCGCCGTGGCGGCGCGCGGTCTCAAAAGTCGTAAGGTCGGAAGAGTCGCAAGGCGACAAGACGATCCTGGTAGATACCCTCGAACGCTTGAAAGCGTTGTGCCGCTAATACAATCGCGGTCCTTGCTGGTCGGTCACCGAAGGTGCCAGCTCGGGGCAAGCCCCAAGAGGTGACGCCGACAAGTCGCGTCACCCCACCGCTTGATGAGTGGAGGATACGTTCGAACAGTTGCCGCTGATGCAATCGCGGAACCGCCGAACGGGGAGATCACCCAGAGGCGCGACACTGATCGCAATCGCGCGCGCCAGTCCTGCTGACTCAAAAAGCGGGTTTGTTGGTTTGTGATGTTGATGAACTCGGGGGTTGGAAAAGGTTGCAGAAGACAAGGGCCGGAAGAGGTTGCAGAAGACAGGCGTTGGAAAAGATCTTAGAACTCGGGTGGAAAAGGTGACGAGACGGGAAAAGCGCTTAAGAATCGTTTCCGCTAATGCAATCGCGGATTGTGAACCTGGTGGTTCGGCGGGCGAGGGGTCGGTTGTGGCGCAGGCCCGCACGTCGCCGTCTGCCGTCTCATAACGAAAAGTTTGGCAAAATTGGATGAATCGCAGTCGGTTGGAGAATCGTTGGTTGAAAGAATCGCTGGTTGGTTTAAGAACCCGGAAGTTGGTTTGTTTGGAGAATCGAAGGTTGGTTCAAGAACCCAGAAGTTGGCTTGATTGCAGAATATGAAAAGGTCGACAAAACTGGATCGGGTGTAAGATTTAGATTGAGTGTGGTGGGCGCTGATACAATCGCGACCCGACACCTGCGGGACACCGGTGATGAACTCGCAGCCGTTGCTTGACCCAGGCCTCACCAGCTGATGACAATCGCAGGCGGGTACAACAAAGATCTCACCGGACTGTCCATGGCATTGGACAGCCCATTGTGTTGCTCGGGCACTACCAGTTCGGATGGCACGAGCTGGTAGCATCCGACGAACCGTTCGCACTCGATGTCGAGCCGTGAGTTTGGACTGAAGGATTCGCGAAAAGTTTCGGGTGACGAGAAAGCGCTTGAAAAGAACAGGTTGGTGGTGTGCCGCTGATGCAATCGCGGCACTGGAACCTGGAGGTTCGGCCAGGGCTCGACAGCGACAGAGGGATAAGTGGCCCCAGCAGAAGAAAGGCCACTTCGGGCATCCCCCAGCACGAATCGAGTTTGCGTCTGGGCAGCCGATGCAATCGCCACACCCGCCAGACGGGGACGAGACCCACTCGAAGCTGATGCAATTGCTGTTTGCTGCTGTCGTTCGCAGAGACTTGGTCCGAGATCGACATTCGGAAAAGTTGTCGAAGGTTGAGATCGACATTCGGAAAGTTCGCCGCAGTGAGGAGAACAGATCGATATAACCGCGTGGAAAATGTGAGTGTAAGGTCGCTTTGTTGGGCGCTGATACAATCGCGACCCGTCACCTGTGGGAGCCAGGTGACAATGGGATTTCGATGGTGAGACGTGACCCACGGCTACCCACTGATTCAATCGTGGGCAGGTGTGTCAACGACCAAAACCATGTTCGGGGTGCGAGATCTCGTCGGCGAAGTCGAGGTCGAAGTCGTGTTCGAAGTCGAAGTCGAAGTCGTGCGAAGTCGCAAGGTGAAGAAAAGATTGGAAAACTCTCGAAAAAAGTTCGGGTGATGAGGCAGAGAAAAGCGCTTGAAAAGTTTGGTGAACCGCTGATGCAATCGCGGTCCGACACCTGCGGGACTAAGGTGATGAGAGTGCAGCCGTTGCTCGTCCCAAGCCTCACCCGCTGATGACAGTCGCGGGTGGGCCAATAACCAGAAAAGATAGCAAATAAGCTGAGACGGCTGCCGGGCAACTGTGCACAAGCTCGACGCATGGCTTCGCGTGCTGCGGTCTCGCTGATGCAATCACGAGTGTGCCGGAGGAATGCTCCGACCGAGAGGCTGCGGAGGGCTGTGACGCGGCATGTCGATACTGAACAAAGATCTCGAGTCACGAAGAAGTGACTGTGTTGCAGACCCGCTGATGCAATCGCGGGTTTGCCGGATGGTGGAGGTGGCTCAGTCCGGGCGGCTGAGGGAGTCGAGAGCTGAAAAGGTCGAGAACGAAAAGATTGATAACCGAGAAGGGCGAGGACGAAAAGATCGAGCAAAGGAAAAGGTCGACGACAAAGTTGCAGCAGAATAACCAAGGCGGCGAGTCCAGCTGATGCAACCGCTGGAGGTGAGGGTAAGGCGTCGACTCCGCCGCCACGGTAGCCGGGCCCTGCGAGCTGGACGGGCCAGCGTCGCCCCTCAGGTGGTGGTGCGATCATGACAAGGTGCTTGATGGCTCGCTTATCGTCTGCCCGTTCGAGCGAGCCCCCGCTGCCGCTAATGCAATCGCGGGCAGGGGAACGTCAACATTCAAGATGAAGAGGTTGACAGCGACTTGGAGTCGCCCTAAAGTAGTTTGGATGGCAGGGCGCTGAGTCAGGGCGGCCGAGGACGGAGAGTCACAGTAGGTCGGTACTGAACTAAGCACTCCTTCAAGCCACAAAGAAGTGACTTGCGTGGGCCCGCTGATGCAATCGCGAATCGACCGGAAGTGAGCTCAGCCCCGGACGGCTGGTCAGAGGAACAGCACGACATCCCGGCCACCGGAGGCTCGGGATGGACAGTCTTGACGGTAAACTGGCCGCGGCCGAGGCCCAACGCAGCCGAACGACCTGGCAGGTCTGGCATCTTGAAGCTTTGGATCGAAATTTGCTGTTGCGTTCGATGGAAAAGCTGACCCAGATCGGAACCCTATAACCTAGTTGCATGTTGTTTTGAACTGAGTGGGCCCGCATGTCGTCATCGCGGCGTGTCGCGGGTGCGTGCGAGCGAGCCCAGTGGCCGCTGATGAAATCGCGGCCGATGTGAAGCAGGGAACAGACTTCACGAGGGAAGCTGCCGTAAATGAGCGATGGCAGCTGAGTAGCCGTGCCGGTGCTTGTCTTGAACGGGCAAGACGTTGGTGGTGTCGGGTCGAGCGTCGAGCGTTTGAACGAGACTGGCACTCTCGCAAGTTGGGTGCGGAGGAGGGCCGCAGCCGACAACGGAGGGAGAGAGAAAGGAGGGGAGAGGAGGATTGGAACGAGAGGGAAGTGGAGAAAGCGAGAAAGGAAGATGAAGACGGGGAAGGAGGACGGTGGGGAGAGCGAAAGGAGGGAAGGTGTGTTATGAACGACGTGGAGAGCGTGGGCGAGCAAGCGTGGGATACCGGGTGACGGGAGAAGAAGTAAGCGGTCAGTGCGTGTTCACAGTCGGCAGCGCGGCTGAGTCAACTCACCGGCTGTGAAGGGCGCAATCCCGCGCGAGAGATCGATCGATTTGGGACGCACCTCGCACTCCGACCCCTGCACAGCACACACCCCTGCGCCCCTCGGTTCCGTCGCCGCTACCTGTCCAACACAACGTGTTGACGAGGAGAAATAACATCATCCAACTACTCGCTATGCATTGGTCGTTTCTCATTGTGGGCGGTGGCGAGCGTCGTCCCAGCTGGCTTTCAACCATTTAGGTGGCCATTATCTTGCGAAATGAGCAGAAACGCCACATTAGTCGACCCTCACAGTCATGCCGGCCCAACGTCGGACCGTTTCCCACCGTGGAACACTGTGGGTTTCAGAGATCGAGGCGTACGCTCTCTGAGCGAACTCTCACTCTGTGGGCGTCGCTCCTAGGATCTCACGACGAGATTCTCGGGCGCTGTGCGGCGGCAGCTGATGGTTGACTCCGCTGGAGCAAGCTTTCCCACGGGTGCGGTAGAGATTCTGAAGTCTTCGGAATTGCAACGTCGGGAACAAGCGTGCGAAAGCAGGTAGCATGAGTGATTCTGCTGTGTTGTTGGTGCTGTGTGTGGATCTCGTGGAGAAGTAGTCGGGCGTTGGGGAGCTCGGTGGGAGGAAGCCTTCGCCAGATTCGAGGCCTCCCACGGGTGCTCCTGAATGGCCACAGCGTGAGGATTGACGACGGGTGAAATGTTGCGGTGCGAGGGTGCAAAATGGAGTCAGCGGGGTTTCCTGTTAAGGACGATGTTGTCGTGTATGAGTCTCGTGAGGCGGTCGTCAGGCGATGCAGCTCGAAGTCGGAGGGAGCCCTCGCTAGATTCGATGTCTCCCACGGTAGGTAGCTGTTCCTTGAATCAGTGAGTGCGAGGTGTACATGCTCGCACCTTGAAGGAGTTCTCATGTGTGCTGTGTATTGAGGGGTGAACCGCTGACACGAGTTGTTCTTATCGAGAACCCTGACGTCATGACACGTTGTTATCAGCGGATTCAGTCGTTAATGCATCAAACACTCTTAGGTTCAGCTTACTGATGCAAGGCGGATCGTGCATAACCTTGCAGCCCATGCATCTAGTCGTCGTACGGGTACGGAACAAACTCAGGCAGCTCGCCTTCGCCGAGGCTCTCGATAATCTCGGGTGGCAAACTGCAGTCCAGCCTCTCCTCCCAGGCTTCGACAGCCGGTAGACGAACTCCACCGATTAGGCCGGGGTAGGTGTGCCAAACCAGCATCGCGACGCCAGCGACGAGCATCAGCCCCACGAGGAGAAGCAGGCCATAGAATGAGTTTCGGGTCGCTTCCTCCGCGGTGGTTTGAGTGGATGCGAGCGAGAGGGAGGAGATGGTGCGGTGGTGAAGCAGAGGAGGGCGAATGGCGGCGCTGGATGGGCGTGGCGTTTGGCTGAGTAGCGGGGCGGTCTCTCGCAAGTTTGATGATGTCTCCATGTTGGAATCGGACGAGAAGGCTTCAGAGTGAGAATGTGGATGTGATATGCAAGATGATGAGAGATGAAGGAGGGAGCAGAATGCGATGCAAGGCGAAAAGCTGTGAACACTACTGTCATCTCCGTCCAGGCTAAGAGGGAGCTAAGCATAGTCACATGCTGGTTGATGCCCCGCATGGTGTCGCTGGGGCTCGGCTGGAGTAGTGTGAGTTAGTCAGTGTCCAGAACCGCGGGGCCCCGCATGGTGTCGCTGGGGCTCGGCTGGAGTAGTGTGAGTTAGTCAGTGTCCAGAACCGCGGGGCCGCGCGTGCGCTAGTGTTGGTGCGAGAAATATTACAACTATGCATTGCCGAAATCTAATGTTCTTCGGTGCTAGAAATTACAGATTGGAGAGAACTACTTTTGACCTAATTACTATTCCTTACTCCGCGTCCAGAGGGCAGGTGGCAGGCTGGTCGTTGACCTGGATGCCGCCGCGCCTCGGGTGAGCCGAGTCGGGGAAGGGGCGCTTCCATCCACCCTCAGACTCGGGGGTGGCGAGCCAGAGGCGCATGAGGTGGCGGCGGGGAGTGGGCGGGAGGTGGTCAACGTAGGCGGTGCGGGAGTGGAAGACGTGGGTGTCGGCGACGAACTGAATGTCTCCGACCTCGAGGACCATGTGGAGCGAGAGGCGGAGAGCGGTGTCCTCGAGGACCTGGATTGCCTCCTTCTGCGCCTCGGAGTGGCCGGGGATCAGGCCCGCGTCGATGAAGCGCTGGATCGACTTCACGTAGTAAGGGTCGTAGACGGAAAGGAGCTTGCCGTCGTGCCAGTAGAAGACGGACTTCTGGATCCACGGCTTCTGGCCCTCGGAGACCTCGCCCTTGCGGTCGAAGTACCAGATGGGCTGGGCGAGGAGCTCAGCGACGTCCGGACGCTCGCGCTGCAGGGTGTTCCAGACGTGCTGGGCGGAGACGACGTCCGACTCGCCACCCTCCTTGGCGCGGTGCAGGCAGAGAAGACCGACGATGTCGGCGTTGTCGGTGTGGAAGAACTGGCGGGCGGTGGTGGTGTAGATGCGGACCTTGTCGATCTGGGTCGGGTCGTTGCCGAGGTCCTTGACGTGACCGAGGACGTGTCCCTTGTGGTTCTGCGAGACGGGGACGCCGATGACGGAGCCAATGGCGAGGTAGATAGCGCTCGACTTGGGGACCGACCACTCGTTGACGGGCAGGCCCTGGATGAGCGTGAAGCCGGGGCCGTCGACGATGAAGTCGCGGAGCTTGTGGAGGAAGTCGGTGATGTTCTTGGAGAAGGGGAAGGTGTCACGGTTGACGGCGGTCAGGGGAAGACCGGTCGCGGCGAAGCGGTCGTAGGCCTCCTCGAGCTCCTGGATCTGCTCCGGCGTCCAGCGGTGCTTCCAGATGGAAGTGTCGGCGAAGTCATCCTTGGTCCAAACGGTGCGGCCGGTAACCTCCTTCGGGAACTGGGCGTAGGGGGTGAGGTCATCGTGGTTCGGCTCGTGCTGGCCGGAGGTCAGGATCTCGCCAGTGACGCGAGAGGTCTTAGCGGAAGGCCCCGCGGTCTGGAGGTGCGGGGCGACGGGCTGGGCGGCGACGGCGACGGACATTGTGATCGTGTGAGGGGTACAGTGGTTACTATTGGGTGCTGGTCGGTGTTAAGAGGCGATTAGATAGCAGAAATACGATAGATAACTGTCGGTTGAGGGTCCTAGAGCTGGATATTCGTAGGCGAGTCGCTGCGATTTGGAATGATGGAGGGGAAGAACGACCGGTCACTGGTTTATGTAGATTTCTTGGTGGCCGAGCCACTTCCACGCGTTTCTCTGCGTACGAGCACGTCTTGCACGTCTGCATGCAGTCAGATCTGCATTATTCACCGCACAGCTCCGGTCTCCGACAGCCTACGGCGTATGCATTGTTGAGTCATAGGTGAAGAGGTGCTCAGTGGTGAGGGAATGACGAGCCCTGGGCCCTGCGATGAGGCCTGATGGCGTGATCGGGTGCCACCTTGACGCGTTTTCAGAGTTAGCCAGAGAATAACCACGTTTTTGCCGACTAGGATTTGACCACCAGGTCTAATCTCCATCAATGGCGCCTTGCCGGCTTACATTATGTTTGCCATTCGGCCCAGGTTTTCTGATTAAGGCAACCTGCATGCATGGCAGAACTGGCAGTTTCGGGCGACCCGTTGCCAGGTGGGTGAACCTTGGTGGGCACCTGGTCACCGCAGGATCGGCGCTTCCGGTCGTGGCCGTGCCTGCATTCCGCTGCTCACCACCAAAGACGACATTGCTGCGGTGTCCTTCTGACGCATCTGACGTCCATGCGCAGGTCTCTGCGTCAGCTGCATGCATCTCAATTACCAGCTGACAAGCCACCCCCGGAGACGGACTTTCGCATCTTCGGGCCCGTAAGTGCTTCCCGCTGCCCGTCGGTTGCTTGTCGACGAGGCGAGATGCGCAGCACCTGTGACCTCAGTCTGACCTCACTGTCCCACTTGCTCCAACACATCCACAGCCTGACAATCAGTCATGATCAAGTCACGCGGTCCAGAGCTGCTCCGTGTCGGAGTGTCCTGGCACGTTCATAATACAGAAGACCGATGGCAGCTGAGACAAGCCAGCGTCGGGCAGCATGGTTGGCTGCGGGGCTATCACGACGTCGCCGAGAGTATAGCGTGACCGAGCCCAGCGCTTCAGATCCAGTCACATCCAGCGATCGAACTCTTAGGCCGAAACACGTCTGCGTCTTCCGCGGCCCAGAGCCCGCCGGCGCCGGCACCGCCGGGCTCGTCTGCGCAGCTGCGCCACATCTGAAGCATGTAGACCAATTGACGGCGCAGGACGCATGCACGTCTCCTGTGACA
The DNA here is from genome assembly GCA_039545375.1 of Trichosporon faecale. Lineage (NCBI taxonomy): Eukaryota > Fungi > Basidiomycota > Tremellomycetes > Trichosporonales > Trichosporonaceae > Trichosporon > Trichosporon faecale. The sequence continues at coordinate 470,392 of BCLU01000010.1, forward strand.
ACCGGCCTGCACGTGTCAGTTTCATCGGGGCCACACCGTTGCCATGGCCGTGGACAGAGTGGAGTCGCGTCGGCGTGTGGAGGGGTGGTCGTGTGCCCGTCATCTGGCGTGACTGCCGGACGATTTGACCTCCGGTCTGAGCCAAGCTAAGATGAGGCGCATCGTGGCGTCGCACGCCGGACGATCTTGCCTAGCGTCCGGGTAGATCTCACTAACGTCCTCGAGTCTCGACTCAACTCTGTCTCCTCTGCACAACACTCGCTGCATCGTAACGCTCGAGGTCGCCCCATCATTCCCGCTCACCATGGCGACGAGCATCCTCAACAACGGATTGGCATATTTGCGGCGTCCACCTTCATCTGGAAGACGCAGTGGCTGGCGTCCTCTTTGGCAGATGCGGGAGACCTCGTTGGCACATTCGCAGTGCCGTCTTCGTGAGGAGATAAGCAAGCGGAGCGGTCCGACGAGCGCATTCCAGACACGCCAAGAAGCATGGATCGGATTGGCATAACACGCCACTCGTTTTGGTTTGTCGTGTGTGTCGTCTAGTCAAGTGTCGGCTCCACATTCCGTCGCCACGAATCTAGTTGCCCGGTTGTTGGGTTCCAGCATTCCGGCACGCCCCACGCCCTCGGTCGCTTAAGCCAGTTTGGCTCGCCCAGGCTTGCTGAGATCAGCATGCCGTCACATCTTGGTCATCCCAGCATCAGAACGACTGTCAGAGTATGGAGTAAGCGAGCATGGCGAGGGGGAGGCGCACCAGATTTGACCACTGGCGCCTGCCGTTCATGCCGCGAGGTCAAATCGACACCTGGTGAGGTCCAATTCTGATCTGGTGGAGACGTGAGGTCAAACAGTGAGCGGGCTGGTCGCGCGAGGTCCAATTCTCTTGGGTGGATTGGCATATTTCGTGCCGGATCGGCAGTGGTGGGACCTGGCCCTGGGCCGGTCTGGACTTGAACACCGCTCAGGCACGCACACCCAGACGTCACCGCAACATGCCGTCCCTCCTCACAAGATTGTTGCTTCCTCTTCGTTTTCCATCTTTGTTCGTGCTCGCCATTACAATCGTTGGACCTCTCGTTTGACATCCAGGAACCCACACTGATACCCACCTCACGAATCGCTTCTCCCTGTGTTCGTCGCAATCGGCGGGCTGAGCAAGACAATCCTCTGGACCGCTTCCTCGTGCACTGAGATTGTCTTCCTCGCCACCCCTATCCCAACGACATTATTCTTCTCAGACTGCACCCTTGACACCGCTTCCTTCTCCTGCGAAGCAACTCTTGCGCAAACCATGAGTATGGTAGACTCCTGTCGCTGTCAAGAACAACACTGTCGTCATCAACAACACCCTTGACCTGCAACAGCGCCGCTCCTCAGTGCCTTCCTCCACGCTTCACGACGTCAGTGCTGACGCGCCGCTTCTCTCGCACACTGCAACTACTTCTTTTGTCCTGCCAGACTACTGACCCAACTGACAGATACTTAAGTGCGCCCTCAGCGGTCGTCCTCAGCATTCACAAGCCCGCCCAGCGAACCCGCCCTTAAGGGAAGAGGCGTGAGTCCCAGCTGCTGTCACCCGCGAGGAGAGCTGACGAAACAGTAGCCTGGCGCTTGTGGCTGCCAGCGGCGACGACCAGGATACAGCCCTGTTCGCTGATGCGCGGGGTCGTCGGTGGCTGGAGGACTCTCAGCTCTCGCCAAGGCCTCCGCCATCCAGCTGCGATAGCGGGCTGGCCCCGCTGGAGGAGGCGCCGATCTCGATCTCAACATGATCGAGGCGATGCGCAAGCAAGGAGGAGGAGGAGGAGCAATGGGAGCGGGGCGGACAGGAGGAGCCGGGGCCGCTCGCCGTTCGGTGGCAGTGGGAGGGGGTGCTGGCGTCGGGATCCGGGGGCAGCATACTCGACATTCTGCATGGTCGAGGTGCCTTGCTCGGCTTGTGCAGTCCTCGTCGGCTTGCTCTCGGCTGTCGGCTCCAGTGCACGACTGGGCCCCCGAACGAGGAACGGCGTCAGGAAGTCTGCCAGCATCCACTTTTCGTGGCCGGACGTGTCCCGCCTCGGCTCGACCGCGCTTGGCTCAACCCCGCTTACCAGGACACCGTCATCTCGGAATCGTACGTCGGCCACGGGACGTCCGAGCTCATGACGGGGAACTGAGTGAAGGAGCGGCCAACCTCCACTTCTCATGGCAGGAGACGCAGCGGCGCCAGCGGACGAAAATGACGCTGAGGCGCCAGTGGACAGGGTGCTCCCCGAGCCCGGTCCACATCTATCTGGGCTCGACATCGACCCAGATAACGGTGTCGTGTGCGGGCGGTGCTGTGGAAAGAGATGGGCCGGCAGTCGAGATCGGCTTGGAGGGGACCGCGGGGATCGAGTCGCGGACACGCGAAGGGCCCGCAGTGCTCTCGACGCTCTGCGCCTTTCTCTTTGCGGGTGACGCAGCGCAGAGACGTGTTGGAAGTAGATTGACGAAGCCAAGGCGGCCGTACAGACCTTCCTGCAGTATCACAACTCGACTCGGCCACGCCGTCCAGCCCGAGCCCGGCATGCAGACGCCGAGTACGAGGCGGACGGATCCGGCTCTGAGCCTTGTTTGGGCAGGTCCGTGATGACCGCGAGGGGGAACAGGATGAAGACGACACTGACAAACCCGACGACGAGGACGACAACGCCGACGACGACAAGGGAGACGACTGCAACGAGGTCGAGAAGGACGATGAGTCGTTTTCAATCCGACCTGCCATTCTCTCCGACCCGCATTGGGCCAACGAGGGTGGAGTTATCGCCGTTCGCAGCCGCGTGGCCGCTCTCGGGCTGGTCGCTTTCCGAGGCTGGGTGTTCGCTCGCGCTATCATGGGCCGTCGAAGCGGGTGGCACCCGCGCGATCGGGGGCCCATCAGCAGCGGCATAACCAGCGAGCACCTCATGCACCTTCGAGTCGCTGAGGTCGGGCAGCATCAGCTCCAGCGCGCTGTGCAGCTGTCGCCTGAGTGCGTCTCGTTCCTTCGCATCGAGCTTGGTGCGCGTGATCTGATCCTGATCACTCCTAGCCCTACGCCCCATAGCCGTGTCCCCGTAGTGGGGAAGATACCGCGCGAAGACGGTGAGGCACCTGCGGTCCACCGCCAGCAGTCCCAGCAGACCCAGCTTCCACTCCCCGCGGCACCCCGACTTGGACTTTGTGCGTCAGATACTGAAGCGTTACGACGGTCGAGGCCCAGTGCGTGCTTCGCCGACGCTGCGCGCAGTCTTGGTGCGGCACTCACTGGCCCTTGATCGTCCTGCATACAACCTGGCTTCTTGCATGCACTACTGATTCATCTTCGACACCGGGGACTTCTGACTATCCATTCTCAGTTTGACTACAACTTCTGATGATGCTATGCACATTCTTTTGCTAACGGTGGGAGGGTGATGGTGGTTGAGTTTAGGGGTCGACTAGTAGTCCAGCGGGCTCATGGCCCCGCGTGCCTTCTGCAGTCTCTCCTCAGTGATCTCAAAGCAGCGGGGCAGGCCCTCTTGCCACTGGCCCGTCGCCATGTGTTCCGCGAGGTATCGCGTCGCGTTGAGGATGGTCGCCATGCCGTGTCCTGCTCGTCAGCCCTTATCTCTCCCCTCTGTAGAACTCACCATTATACCCGACCGCAGCCCACAGCCCATCCTTCCCCGGCACTCTCCCGTACAGCGGCACCCAGTCCACGGAGTGCCCCATGACACCGCTCCACACGCGCGCGACGCCCTCGCCATTCTTCTCCTCGCCCCAGCCTTCAAAGTTGTCCTTGCACCAAGACCCGATCCAGTCCCGGAGTTTCGGGAGGACGACACTGTCGTCGTCCTCGCCGTAGAGTTCGGATGCCTTCGAGAGATGCTGGCTGATGACTGTCGCGTTGTAGGGGCCGAGCACGAGACCAGAATGCGGGGTCTGAATCAGGTAGGGGCCGTCCTCGACGCCGTAGGTTGCGTCTAGGGCACCGGTGCCCGCGTAACTGGTGGGCGGGACGACGATGCCGCAGTGGCCGCGGTAGGGGATCACGCTGTTGTCAGCAAGACAGGCGATGGGGGACGTACTGCTTGGCCAGGTCGCCTTCGGTGAGATATCGAGTGTATCCGTTTGTAGCGAGGACGACATTCTTCGCTTTGATCTTGCCCCGGTCTCCGCAGTCTACGACCCAGTCTCCGTCCTGTTTGAGACTCATGACTGGAGTCCAGCTGAAGAGCTTGACGCCCTGCTCCAGCGCGCGGCGCATGAGGCCCGTGACTCCGCGATGCGGGTGCCAGCTCCCCGCCGGCACCAGCGTAACGCCAGTCGCACTATCCATTCTCGCCCTCTTCTTCGCCTCCTCCCCTCTCAAAACTTGACACTCCATCTTCTTCCCCTTATGCCGTCCCGCCTCCTGAGCGCTCATGAATCTCTGCAGCGTCTCCTCATTCTTAGCCGCACCTTCAGGGGTCGTGAAGACCTCGAGCCTGTGCCCGCGCCAGAAATCGGCGTCCAGCTTCTCCTTGCGAACGACGGCCTCGACATAGTCCAGATTCTCCATCTCGAAGTGGTACACGTCCACTGCGTCCTCTCGCTCTAGCCCAGCGCCGCCCTCAGAGAGCGGCTTGATCATCGTGTTCAGCACATTCCAGGATCGAGGCGCGACGTGGCCGCCGTTCCGCCCTGAGGCGCAGGAGGCGACGTCCTTGGCTTCCAGGACTATGACGGACTGAGAAGAGGTGGGAGCGTTGGGCAGCGTGAGGTGATAGGCGAGCGCGGTACCCGTTGCTCCGGCGCCGATTATGACATAGTCTGCCTCAGAGGGCAATTGGTCGGAGCGGCCGTGGTTCCACAGTGACGTTGGACCGCGGTTCTGGAGTTAGTGGCGAAGAGGCGGACACGAACGGTGGCCTGCCAGTGCGAGGTCGTAGATTGGAACTTTTGCGGGAACATTGTGTCTGGGACGGTGAGTACTGAACAGCGGAGACGTTGCCTGTGAACGCTGGAGGAGGACACTACGGACAGGAGTCGCGCTGGGGAGGCCGCAAGCTGCAGAGATAGGCCGCCTGCGGTCTGCGGACTTCGCGCAGCCCATCTCCACGCCGCGTGTTCACATCGAGGCAATGGCGTGGGGTCGGAGCGCTCGGGCGGAGATTCGGACTGCAGCACAAGAACAGCGCAGCAGTTCGATCGTCTGCACACCGGAGTACCGGAGCTGGCCGCCGAAAGCCTTGGCCGTGTGGGACGGCAGTTGACGGTTCTGCATTGTCTGATCGCCCGGGAGCTGGAGGAGCAGACCCTCCGCTGGGCACATTGTGGATTGTGGGCGCTCCAATCGCTGCGCTCGCTGTGATCCCCCGAGCTCAGCTGTCGAGCAGTGAAACAGTCTGATCGTTCGCGCAAGCCGTGCTGGGAGCGGGGGAGCTGCGTTTGCGGGCCCCGAGCAGTGCATGCCACGGAGCCACGGAGCCGCGGGGTGCGAAGAGGGGTTCCACATTGGCGAGTGCATACCTGAGCACACAGCAGCCAGTGAGAGCCGTTTGGCTTATCGCTCGACTGCCCCGTGCACCAGGATCCTGTGGGATATCGACACTAGCATGACTAGCCACATCCCTTAATCCCGGCAACTCCGGTGGACACCTCCACCCTACGTTTGTTTACATGATTCTGCCTCGCGCATTGTAGTTGCTTTCTCTATGCACTCGTGCAGCTCATCAGATTAAGAGTCACACTCTTCTGATCCTGTGAGCTGGTAAAACCGAGGCATTACTCAACACCGTCCCGGCAAGACCGACAAGATCGAGACCTCGATTGGCAGTCACCGGTGGATCGCCCGAAACTCTGAACCGGAAGCGCGAAGGCAGGTGTCGGCATCAAGTAGTCGCGCACGAAGTCCGTCCTCGCATCTCTTCCCACCAAAACCCAAACAACAAGCAGTCCCGCAGGAGTGATCCTGAGATCACCTCCGATACGCCGGACAAACTTTTCTGCGTCTCATGATCAAGCCTGAAGACGCCGAACCGAGTATCTTCTTTGAAGCACCCGAACATTCATCTGGAAGTGTCGACGACAACCAGTTCACCAACTCGAGTCAGGTCAAGATGGCCGACCCCTCGACAGACGAGCTCCTCTTCACTGCTGCCGGGAGTAGCAGTGGATCTGGATCGCTCCCTACTTTCAAATCTGATCAACTCCTGAAAGGAGCGGACAACTACGCCCAATGATTCCGCCATGTTCGCAACATCCTCGATGCTCGAGGACTCGGAACTCTGGTGAAGGGCGAGTGGAAGTTCCCCTATTCACCTTCATCCCTCGACGAGAAGACCCTCATGCGCTACCACGCCTGGTGTGGTGCTGATCGCACGGCATATGCTATTCTCAACAGCTCTCTGAGCTCCCACGTCGCTTTTGGCCTTCCCCGGCACATTCGCACGTACAACACACCAGATTCTCAACACAACTTCACCGCCACCAGCAAACTACTTTTTGACCATATCAAGGAGCGGTTCTCAGCTGTTAACTTGGCGAGGAAGTGCGAGCTGCTCCGTGTCCTGACTGAGACGCGCCTCGACAATGAAGACTCTGTTGACGACCACCTGTCCACACTCTCTTCCGCCTACAACGACTTGATCGAATCGGGCACCAAGATTGACGAGGACATGTACACGATGTTCATCATCCTCTCACTCGATCGTTCCTTCGAAGGTGTGACCCAAAGTCTCCTCATTCAACAGGAGGCACCTCCACCTGAAACCATTATCGCTCGCATTCAAGATGAAGGCCGTCGCCGCAGGATCTGCGAGAAGGGAGAAGAGGGTCGTAAACGCGAAGCGCTCGCCATGTTGGCTGATGGACGGATCCAGCCACCCAAGCAAAAGAACAACAACAACACTCGCAACCCTGGTCGCCAGAACCAAGGGAATCAGGGGGGCCGCCCCAAACCCAACTCACAGTCTCTGAAAATGGGTAACCAGGAGGACGAGCTCTGCGACTTCCATCAGGTATACGGCCACGCGATACCTACATGCTGGGAACTGCATCCTGAGGAGGCACCTCCCTGGTGGCGTCAAGCCCACCCAGATCTTGTCAAGGCAGCCCCAGCCAAGCTCGCAGCCTACAAGGCGAAGAAGGCTAAGGCGAAGGAAGGCGACAAGGCCAAGTCAACAACCCCTCGCGAGAAGCACTCGGCCAACCTGGCCAGCATTGAGGTCCTCGACTCGGACAGTGAGGAGGAGACCAACGCTTCGGGCTATGAGTTCGCTCTGGCCGCGGAAGTTACATTTGCCCCCTTTGCCCCCGGTTCCCCTTCCATGTCGGACACGTCGCCCCAACACCGTCGTTCGTCCACTCCTCTGGAGAAACAAATCGACCTCAGCATGATCGGCCTACCCCAGTCTCTCATCAAGATGCATGAAGACGCGGTACGCCTCTACAACCCGGGTAAATTAGACCGGAGCCTGACCTCGCCCACACATCTCCATTCCACCCCCGGAACGAACCCAACACCCATCGACCTGATGGACCTTGAGGAGGATTACTCTGCTGTCGACATGAGCTACTCAACGATGTCTTATACCGGTATGTTGGCGACCTTAAGCACTCCCCCTATGGAGCCTACTAAGGTGATGGACCGCGGACACAAGGACCTTGGAAAGGGAATCCCCTCGACCATGACCTCGTCACCCGAGTCGAGGGCGACCTCCGACAAATCATCCAACACTGATGTCTCGCTCTTCTTGGGCGGGCGCACCACTTCGACATCAACAACCAAGTCCATCGAACCCGGTATGGCCAACCTGACCATTGAGGACCCAGTCCCTACCCCGGTGACCACCCAGTCCTCCGCGAACTCAGACACTGCCCCGGTCGAGAACACAGTCACTGCCCCAGTGTACACCTTCGGAGACGAGGATATCTGGGGTAGTCCCAAGAACCCCGGCAGGAACCCCGAAGCCCTGTATGTTGAGGTGTCTGAGTCCATCGTCAAGTTCGGCCTGGCGGCATCTACCGGACTCTTCACAGTAGACACAGGAGCTTCCCAGCATATGGTGGCAGACGCAACCATGCTCGAAAACGTGTGCGACCTCGACTCTGAGATCTACATCACCGTGGCAAACAAGCAGCAAGTCCCCGCGACGGCGAGGGGAACCCTCCGCCTCGGGAAACACATCAAGCTCCATGACGTGCTGGTGGTGCCAGGCTTTGCGCGCAACCTGATCTCTGTTGGACAAATGACACGCAAGAATGTTCTTGACTGGGTCTTCATGGAGGACTCAGCCCAGTTCATCCGTCGCCGAGACAACAAAGTCCTCCTCACGGCGACTAGGTCCCATCACGGTGGTCTCTACATGCTCGACCCTAAGTCTAGCTCCACTGGTACGAACACGCAACCCCTGTCCTTGGTAGCTGTGGCTGACCTTCTCTTCAGATGGCATAGGTGTCTAAACCACCTTAACGTGGCCGACGTCGTGACATTGGGAAGGGAGGGAAAGCTAGGCAACCAGGACCTGTGGATTAAAAGCGGCACCAGTTGGATGCAAAACTTTACATGTACAGCGTGCATCGAAGGAAAGGGAACCCGTCTGCCTTCACCACCGTCGGCAATGAGAGCACGCGAACCAAATCACATCATACACGTGGACATCTGTGGTCCCATCACCCCCAAGTCTAAGAGTGGCAAGAAGTATATGTTGACGGTGTATGACGACTACACCTGCAAAATGTCAACTTACTTCCTAGCCAGGAAAAGTGAGGCGCCGCAACACATCCTGGATCATATCGCGATGGCCGAACGCAAGACGGGCATAAAAGTTAAGGTCATCAGATCTGATCAGGGAGGCGAATTCACATCTATCGCTCTCTCTGACAAACTGAGAGCAGCGGGCATCGAGCATATCCTCACTCCAACCGATGCTCACGCACAAAATGGCAGAGTGGAAAGAGCCAACAGGACAATCATGGACTCGGTGAGAACGATTCTTGTGGATGCTGGTTTGCCATTCACATACTGGGCCGAAGCAGCACGCTATGCGACATACACACGCAATAGAGTCCCTGCCGGGCCCACACGTGCGATACCTGAAGAACTCTGGAGAAACCACACGGTGCGCTATGCACATCTCAGGCCGTTCGGACACCACGTCTACGTGCGCGAACACAGACCTAAAACCAAACTCAAGCCTAGATATAAGCACGGCAGGTTCCTCTCGTATCAGGAGGGTACGGAAAACTATCGCATACTCCTCGATGACGGATCGATTGTTGTCTCTAGAGATGTCGTCTGGTTGAAAGAAGGAGCCCGAACACCGACGGATGTCGAACGCTTCAGCTTTACCAAAGGACAAATGGTAGACGCGACCCAAGAGGAACTGGAAATCGTCACTCCAGTTAAGCTGATCATGCCTCTGGCTACATACACGATTCAAGACCCAGCGACGGCCGAGGTGGAGCCAGAAAACCAAACGGAGACAACGGAGCCGGCTCGGACCGAAGAACCCCTTATTGAACTTGAGGACGCGGAGACCCAGACCGCCGACACAGTTCCTCAAAATCCAGAACCGCCACAACCACGCAGAAACCCTCCCCGCACTAAGCAACAGCCACCAGCGCGCCCACCATCACAGAAGATCCCTGGGCATCCTGGGTGGGTGTGGGAGGAAGTGCCGGCAGAAGATCTCTCCAGGCAGACGATCACGGAAGCGGCGGAACAACTCCTTGTCGAACCACTCAACCCGGCAGATGACGGAGACGAGGGACCGCAACAGGGGGGCGGCGAGTGTCTCATGGCCTACGCGCTCTCAGCCTCGGGCATACCTCAAACATACGCGGAAGCAATGGCGTCGCCGGAAGCTGCGCAGTGGACCAAGGCGATCGAGGATGAACTTGAGAAGATGCGCAAGTATGAGGTCTGGACACCAGTGAAGAGAACTAAGGACATGCGTGTTCTCCCAGGTAAATGGGTCTTCAACAAGAAAATGGACTCGGAAACTCAAACGCCAACTGTTCACAAGGCGCGCTGGGTGGCGAAGGGTTTTAGGCAACGCAAGGGGGTAGATTACGACGAACTCTACGCCAACGTGGTGCACAAGGACGCCCTGAGGACCTTCTTCGCTATTGTCAACTACTATGACCTTGAGTGCGACCAGGTCGACATCAAGGCTGCATTCCTGAATGGAGACTTGGAGGAGGAGCTCTATGTCACGCCTCCGGAAGGGTCAGGGTATCCGCCTGATGTTGTGCTGCGACTGAACAAAAGCCTCTATGGGCTGAAGCAGAGCCCCCGCCGCTTCAACAAGAAGATAGATCGATATCTCAAGAGTGAAGGTTTCCAGCCCACCTGTTACGATCCGGGCTGCCCGAAAAGGGTGGATCGTCGAAGGGAAACTCGAGGCGTGCGGAAGTGGCACAACCTACCGAACCTGTTGGTCAACTATGCGTGTTGCTTACAGGAAGTGGCGCTTGGATGGACCGTCCTGACACGTGRTGTGTAGGCAAGCGATAAGGGTGGTAGCGGTAACCGAGATAMGATGGGGTGTGTCGAGATACRAGGCACTGAGTGTCGAAGTGCCGAGTCGAGTTGAGCAGTGTCGGGGCTCCGTGTGGTGTCTTGTAAAGTGAACCGCAGATGTGACTGAGGTTTGTACCGCAGRCTTGTGATCCGCAGTGGAGTGATGTACCGCAGATATTTAGATCCATGGGGAAGAACGTCTACAAAGGAGCTTCTTATATATCTTTCGGGAGGGGCCATGGGCCCCGGGGATGAGAGAGGATAGTGCACTACTGTTGGTAGAATACGATAGAGTAGAGTGTAGCGTGGTAGCGTAGAGTATCGTAGAGTAGAGTAAAGTGAAGTAGAGCGTGGTAGAGTATAGTGTAGTGTAGTAGAGTGCAGTACGGTAGAGTGTAGTGCAGTAGAGTGTAGTGTAGTGTAGTAGAGCGTAGTGCGGTAGAGTAGAGTGTGGTGAAGTAGAGCGAAGTAGAGTATAGTAGAGTACCGCACGAGCGTAGATGTGGGTGACGACAGACCAGGTCGTCACACCACCCAGACGGACAAGTGCCTGTATTGGCGCCTGAGGGACGGCAACATCATTCTCCTCGCACTACATGTCGACGACCAACTGGTCGCCGGTAACTTGAGAACAGAGATGGACGACTTCAAGGCTAAGCTCAATGCGGCGTTCGAGTGCACTGATGGAGGTCCGGTGACGTACTTCCTGGGCATCTCTGTACGCAGGAACAGACAAGAGCGGAAACTGTGGCTCTCGCAGGAGCTCTACATCGACGCCATCCTGGAGAGATTTGGGATGACAGACAAGACGCCCGTTCCTGTCCCACTACCATCCAATTTCAAACCCGTGAAGCCTACGGCAGAGGAGTTCGAGAAGGCGCAGCATGAAGACTACCGAGCTAAGGTGGGATCGATTCTCTATCCGGCAACGATCACAAGACCTGACATCGCCTACGCTGCGGGCCTGTTGGCGAGCTATGCGAGCCAATGGAGCCTTAACCACGTCAATGCCGCGAACCACCTCCTCAGGTACCTCAAAGGAACTCGCAATTACGAGTTGAAATTCGATGCCTCCGCAGATGAGAGAGCGGCGCTGGGATACGTTGACGCTTCTTGGGGAGACTGTCTCGATACAAGAAGGTCCACCACAGGCTACCTGTTCAAGGCGTGGGGAGGACCAGTTGCCTGGAAAAGCAAACGGCAGACGACGACAGCGCTCTCCACGGCTGAGGCGGAATATATGGGACTGTCGGATGCTGCTAAGGAGTCCAAATGGCTTACGCAACTACTCGGAGAACTGGGTCTTCCATCCGACCGCCCATTCCAGATCTACTCAGACAACGAGGCGGCAGTAAACCTGAGCAAGAACCCCGTTCAGCATGAGAGATCAAAACATATCGACATCCGATATCACTTTGTTCGAGAACAACAAGAAGACGGCTCGCTGCAGGTGAACCGCGTGGCCTCTAAAGACAACGTGGCGGACATCATGACGAAGCCCACGACTGGGGCAAACCAACATCTGGTGAAACAGATAATGGAACCGGTACCGGAGATGAGCTAGGCATCCCAGTGAGGGGGGCTGTGGGATATCGACACTAGCATGACTAGCCACATCCCTTAATCCCGGCAACTCCGGTGGACACCTCCACCCTACGTTTGTTTACATGATTCTGCCTCGCGCATTGTAGTTGCTTTCTCTATGCACTCGTGCAGCTCATCAGATCCCACCGAGCGTCATGGTCGCAGCAAAGATGGGCCACAAAGGTGGAGGTTCGACTCACTTGACGTAACGTGATCGAGGAGCGGTCAGCGGTGTGTTCCTCGTTTTCGGCTGCGTCGTTTCGTCGTCGCGGGAACGTCAAGAGGAGCGATCCAATGCCGAGCGCCGTGGAGCGGTGCGCGGTGGAATGGTCTACGGCCTACGGAGCGGATTGGTGCGCGGTGTGAAGGGGATGCGTGCTTGTGCACTGACGGGGTCGCCCACCTGGTTCGTACGGTGGGGACGGAGGCACGGCGGGCGCCGCTGCGGGGCTCGCCGGAGATGGCCGACCGGCTACTCGTGCGGTAGTCGTAGCGGCGAGTCCCTACCTCCAAGTCTTCAACATATCTATGCCATTGTCGCCGTTCCTGCATGCATCATGCCCGTTCCAGCTCTCCTTGCATTGCACTAGCGTCGACACGACGGCCGCCGCGACCACCGACGACCGAAGCCGTAGAAAGCAAGCCGTTGGAGCGACCATCGAGCGGCGGAAAGTCGACCAGGCAAATCACCGAGTTCTCTCGGGTTGTGAAGACCGTATTGCCGGATTTGCGAGCACGCCGAATACCACTTGGCTCCAAGCGTTCCAGTGTTCCAGCGTTCCACACGCAACACTCATCTCGATCGACGTTCATGCGACTATCCATTGTTCTCGAAGCACAACTTGATCAATCAGCTGCTGGCGCCGCGCGAGATTAGGATGCCGAGGCGATCGTGAACGTCGATCCGCTAGCGACTAGTACGAAGGCTCGAAGGCCAAGCAAAGATGACGCCGGCAGAATCAAAGCCGGTCGTCCCCATCCCGATTTCGAGGCCGCATCAGATCCACACGCAACAACCAGGCAAGTAGCGTTCAGACATACCGCGCCAACAGAGGCCTAACGACACCACGACGACTGACTCTGCAGAATCCTCCTCGGCCGCGTCCTCTGCCCGCCGTGGCGCTCAGTCGCCGACGCGCTACAAGAAGCGCGGGTATGGCCACTCCTGTCATGTAAGCAGAACCTCCACCTTCCTCCACCTCACTTTCCTCCACACCCTCCTCGACACCTTCCCTCGTACAACAACTGACCTGACAGGCTTGTCGCGTGCGCAAAGTCAAGTGCGAGGACGGCGAGAACCCACCGTGCAAGGCGTGCCGCGAGGCGAACACGGTCTGCGAGCAAGTGCCAAGCAAGCGGGCGAAGAAGCCACGGGAGTTCGACCCGGCGATCATCGACGACTTTGAGCGGCGGCTGCAGCGTCTCGAGAGTCTGGCCCACATCCCACGCTCGCCACCACCACCGCATGGCTACTCTCCATCACCAGCCTCAGGTCCGGCACCGCTACCGCCCGACTTCGAGCCGCCAGGCAGCTCGCTGCGGGGCGCCTCGGCGCTACCGGACCTGAACCTGCCCACACAGTTCGAGGGTAGTGGGAGCAACTCGGCGAGCGGCGGCGAGGTCGAACTAGGTCGGCCACAGTACCACCTCGGCACGGCGAAGCGGCCAGTGTACCACGGCGAGCTGAGCATGTTCGAGGACCCCGATGGCCGACCCTCGGCCGCCGCGTCGCCGACGCACGAGGAGGCTTCGCCACAGGTGTGGAGCGAGGAGCGACTACGTGCCGCCGCCAGGTTACGGCACCGGTACGCGGACCCAGACGACGGCGAGGCGTGGCTCGACGCGTACTTTTCCTGGGCTAGTCCGGTGTACGCTGTCGTGCATCGGCCGACATTTCTCCGTGAGTAAGCTGTTGCTGCCAGGCGATCGAGCACCAGTGCGGGGCCGAAGGTGGGGGAGGCATGCTGACGACAGGGGACATGGCGCTCGGGGGCCCGTACTTCTCCGAGTTCCTGCTGATTGTGATCTACTGCACGGGCATCCGCCTCACGTACAGCATGGACGAGGCCGAGCGCACGCAGAAGGGCGAGCACTACGTCAACCTCGCGATGAATATGCTGGCGGACCAGGTCATGGGCCCGGGGCGAATATGCACTGTTCGTGAGTACGCGCGGAACGCAAAAGCAGCTCGCGAAGTGGGGTGCAGCTTAGCACAGGTTGTGCTTAGCGCCCACGCCGTCTTGATGCTGCGGCGCACCTGCCGAGATCTAGGGTCGTTACTAACCGTCGCAGAGGCCCTGCTCGGACTATCAGGTCGGCAATGCGCGCTCGGCAGGACGAACCAGGCCTGGATGCTGGCTGGCATGGCGATCCGGATGATGCAGGACATGGGGCTGCACCTGGCGGTCGGTGACGAGTCCCGCTTCAGCCAGGAGGACAGAGACATGCGGCGGCGGATCTACTGGTCCGCCTACTGCTGGGACAAGACGCTCGCGCTCACCCTCGGCCGCGAGCCGTCGCTCCTCCTCCGCGCGGGGCTCACGCCCGACATCATCCCGCCAGACCCCGACGACGAGCTGATCTGGTCCCCGGCCCTGCCGCCGGGCAAGGCGCTCCCGATGGGGCAGTACCCCGCTCAGCCGCTGCTGAAGTCCTTCTGCCTGCGCCACTTTGCGGCGCTGAACATCCAGCTCGAGTCGATCATTGCGAACATGTACTCTCCGGGGAGTGCGCACGCGCGCTCGCACCAGTATCTCTCGATGGCGATCGAACGCTTGGAGACGTGGCGGCGGCAGCTGCCTGCCGAACTGAAGCTAGAAGCGGGCAACTTGCCGCTCTTCAGCCCGCCGACCAACATCATGATCCTCAACATGTTGTACCACGCCGTGCGGATCTTGATCTACCGCCCCCTGCTTACCGCCAACAATAGGAGTGGGCCTAGCAGCGCGCTGAACCACTGCCGCTCAGCCGCGATCGGGATCCACGAGCTGCTGTCCCTCTGGGGCCGGACGTTCGGGCACACGTGCCTGCACTACCTGCTTCTGTACTGCTGCTTCCTGAGTGCGTGTGTGGACATCATCCTCATTAGGACCGGGTCGGCGTTCATCCGCGCCGAGGCGCTGCAGCGTGTGCACCTCTGCCTCGAGATCCTGGAGACGGCCTCGATGCAAGGCCCCGGCATCAAGAAGGGCATCCAGAGCATCCACACGCAATTGAGCAGGGCGAGCGAGGAGTTCCAGCAACACCAGGCGCAGCACCAGCACCCCCGGCACCGGCGTGACCGCGATCGGGACCGAGAACCGCCCCAGGGACCCAGCACGAACAGCTCCATGGGCTTCGATACGCCCGCCGGCCCCGCGACGGGCCAGACCCAGATCTCCGAAGGCAGCTCCATGGTCCTGCCCTCTCCGCAGGACGTGCACGGGATCTGGTTCGACGGAGGCGACGTCTGGGACAACACGAACCTACTCCAGATCCTCGGCCCGGCACCGCTGAATACGGAGGATCCGTTCAGCTTCGCGCTCGACAATATCGACAACACGGGCGGGTTCAACTTGTACTAAGCCCGTTCATTAGCATAGACACAGACCATAGACTAGGAGCGAGGAGAAGGAAGGATATGCATAGCGTTCTTGCTAATTGCTGTATGATTAATGATGCAGGCACTCGAGGTGCAAAGTGGGAGAAGTCCAGAAATGAAGTGAAACCAAGACGGGGGATGAAGAAAGTGACCCGGAAGATGATGCCTTTGAAGACCAAGATTAGATGCCCGGAAGTGATAGATGAGAAATGTGGAGTGGGGGGTTGCTTTTGATGAGCTCGCCGGAGCTCGAGTGGAGAGGGTAGACGCTGGCGTCTGTTTTGACAGCTGGCTCGCTGCGCTCGCAGCTCGCCGCCGCTTAGAGGGCGTGCTTGATGTCGTTCGGTCCCATGCGCCTGTTCTCGCGGACGAGGCACCAGCGGAGCAGCAACGACAGGCAGATACAGATGAAGACCATGATGGCGCTGACGGTGAAGGCGGGGACGTAGCGCGGCCCATACTTCGGCGGGTAGAGGTACGGGCTCCAGATCTGGGCCATGTTGCCGAACGCGTTGATGGTGCCGTACGCGATGGCGCGCGTGGTGCGGGGGCGGGGGAAGGTGCTCGCGATCCAAGCGAGGAAGACCGTGAAACTAGACGACAGGCCGCCAGTCATGAAGAAGATGGAGGTGTAGCGCGGCGCCAGCGAGGTCGTGCTCGCGGCGATGATGAAGCCGATGATGGCCAGGATCATGGGCAGCGTGTAGTGGAAGCAGCGCTCGCGGAAGCGGTCGCTCGAGTAGCCGACGATAAGCTCCGTAATTGCGGGAACGCAGTACGGCGGGGCGGTCAGGAGGAGCGTGGTGACGCGCGAGCGGCCGAACTGCGCAATCACAGTAGGCACGAAGCTGCTGTACCCGCCCGCGGTCGTCATGGTCGCGTAGATGAGGGCCATAAGCCAGACCTTGTAGTCCGACCAGGTGCGCAGGAAGCGCTGGCGCATGGGCATGTCGTCGTCAAAGTCCTCGACGCCGACGTCGCGCTTGAGGCGGAACTGGGCGAGCTTGCGCTCCTTCTCCGTCAGCCACCACGTCGTGCCGGGGAAGTCGGGGAGGATGGCGATCGCGCAAAGGCCGACGAAGATGGTGATCGCGCCCTCGATGATGAACAGCCAGCGCCAGGACTCCTTCCCGCGCGCGCCATTCAGGCCGCCCTGGATGCCGGCCGCGATGAGGCCGGCCCACGCACCGCTGAGGTGCGCGCCGGTGTAGAGGATGGAGGTGCGGAAGGCGAGCTCGCGCTTCGTGTACCACGACGAGAGCAGGAAGAGGCACCCAGGGAAGAACGGGGCTTCAAGCATGCCGAGGAAGAAACGCGTCACGATCAGGTGCGAGTAGTCGTTCGCGATGCCCGTCAGCGCAGACACCATGCCCCACAGCATGACGAAGCACGAGAGGTAGATCGAGGGGCGCTTGATCTTGACCAGGACGATGTTGGACGGGATCTGGCCCAGAATGTAACCACAGAAGAAGACGGAGAGCGCCGTGTTGAAGTTCTGACCCTTCATGCCGAGGTCCTTCTCGATGCCCTGCACACGGGCGAGCCTGTTGTCAGTTAGACCTCTGGTCGTGTGCGCCGAACCAGCGCCGAGCCTGGGTCCAGCCCCAGACGCGGAGAAACATGGCCGCGCCCAGTTCTGGTACTCACGAGAGAGCGTTGCGGTCGAGGTAGTTCAGAATAAGCAGCAGGAACAGAATCGGCATCATGTGCAGGTCGATCTGGAGTCAGCATGAGCGGCAGTGTGGAGCGCACCTTCCATCGCAGCTTGCGGACAGCATGCTGGTACTCCTCCTCGGCGAGGCCGAGGGGCTGGACGTCGAGGTCGTCATGGTCGAGCGCGGCGTCGGCCGGCGAGAGGGCCGGCTTTTCGTCGTATGCGGGCGTGCTCATACTCTCTTGCTGTCGAGACTTGGGAGCGTGTGGGGAAGAAGTCTCGTGAGCTGCCCAGGCGGAGATTTATAGTCGCGACTCGGCAGCCTCGTCAAAAGTTCATGAAATCGCGCGTCCGCTCCAGTCGCCCCAGTCGCTTCGTCCTTTACCGTGCGGCCGGATGTAGTGGGGTATCACAAGAAACCGAGACCGAGTGCTACCCCTGCGCTAGCGAGCGAAAGAGAGCTCGTCGACCAGTGAGAAGAGGCCAGACCACGTGCGTCTGGCAAGCGATTTGGGCGATACAACGGTGGCGCCGTGCTCGTAAAGGGAAATTCCTGAAAATCTAAGAAGATGCCGCCGGATCCAGGCAGCCCGGGAGAGCGACGGAGGGCCGATAAAGTTTCAGCAAGGGATCAAAGATAGACCACCGCAATCAGCTGCCGTTGCTGCTCCAACGCAGGTACGAGGAAGGTACGCTGCCCGAGTTCATGTTGGCTGGAGCTGGCAAATCGCGACGTCGGAATATCTTGGCTCCACCTGACATGACACTGACTTGTACCGTCCAATCCTCACTGACACCTCCTGCCGCCGTTCTCCCCATCGCGAGGTCGCCGCAACCTCCATACGGCATCGCGCCAGCCGAGTCCGGACCGGCAACCCACATGCCGCCATGCAGGTGCCGTAGGTGTCCACCCAAGACTTCCGTCTCGGGCGGCGCACCTGTCTCATAACGTGCGGCGGTGGCTCACGGTCCACTACCGTCTAGCCGGCGGCACTGCGGCTCACGGATACGATCCATGGACCAGCGCCTTTACAGATTCGTATCCATTTGTTATTGTCACTCGCGGTCGTCCGTGTCTCCGTAGCCTCCTTAGCCTCCGTAGCGCACCCAAAGCAGCCTGCCCGGATCAACCGGTCACTCCAAACACCGTCTTGGCGCCTCAGCGCGCGCGGCGAGGAATGCAGCAGAGACGAATTCCGCGCACGCCTCGTCACGATCAGGACGGAAACGGGGATCCGGGGTGTTGGAATCGCACATCGTGAACGCCTCACGATCTCGCGCACTGCTCCTACCGGTCCCTCGGACCCTCGGCATCCCCACTGCCGGCGGCAGCAAGAGGAACAAAGGAATGCGCTGTTTCGCCGCAGAGAGTCGGCGAAGCTGCTGCTGTGGGCAAGTGACGACCCCAGACACCGGGTGCCCCAGCGAAGAGACACATGCCCAACGATCACCGTGCCTCTCTGGCTGCTGATTGGGATACGGCGTCTGCCCCACCTGGAGAGCCGCCGGCGGATCTCCATGCTGTGGGGAGGAAGGTGCCGGCGGCGTGGGGTGGTGGCGAGGAGTGATCCTAGAGGATCCTGGAGAGATGCGAGGCTGATGCGAGATTAGGAGGGCAGCATACAAAGGCGCGGGCAGAAATGACCGAGCGCGATGCATGGCCAGGTTTCGACATTTTTCGGGGTCATCCGCATCAGCCTGACCTGAGCTTGCTGGCCCATGCCTTGTTTCCATCTGGGAATCAGTCTCCACCTTCAACTTATCGACCACCGGAATGCATGGTGACAAGCGGTAACCTGTGAACAACCGAGCTCGGCGTCGCGCAGTGTGACGCTACGGACGATGTGATGGGCGACGGGGCCAAAAACGTGGCAATCGAGGGAAAGAGGGAAACGCGACGCACAGCCTTGCAAACCCGGCCTACCTGGCTGACCTCGCTTCCTCGCCATCGCCCATCGCTCCCTCACTCTTTCTCTCACCCTCTCCCTCTCCCCTCTCTCCTTCTCTCCGACTGTTCTTCTTGCTTCTCCCCTCCTTCTCCGCCCTCTGCACGACTGCACGACCGAACGCTCTCCCCTGTCCAAAAGTGAACGCGACTACGAAAACGCGTCCTTCAGTTTCTTTCGCCGCCCAAACACCGATCACCGCTTAAGCATGTCGGACGCTCAGCTTGCTGGTCCCACGCCGGCCCCCGTCCCGGGAGACTACTACTACGGTCTCGAGCGACGACAAGACCCTCAGCAGGGCGGGGACAACAACAACAACGGCGGTAACAACAACGCCGGCAACAACGGGGGAAACAACAATAACAACGGCAACCAGAACGGTGGAAACAACAACGCTGGTAACAACGACAATACCAACCAGAATGGCGGCAATAACAACCAGAACGGTGGAAATAACAACGGAGGGGACGCCAACAACGGCAACAACAACAACGGAGGAAACAACAACCAGAACGGAGGGAACAACAACCAGAACCAGAACGGAGGGAACAACAACGGCAACCAGGCGAGCAGCAACGGCGGCAACAACGGCGGGAACAACAACAACCGCCCGACGACGACCGGCAGCTCGACGTCGTTAAAGATCCCGCAGTCCGCTCCGGCAGGCAGTATCGTCATGATCCAGCCCGCGTCCTCGGCGAGCCAGAGCTACTACAAGATCGCCTCCGGTGAGGACATCACGTTCAAGTGGAACTTCACGAACGTGCTGGCGACGCCCGAGTCGATCACGGTCGTGGCGTACTGCGCGGACAACAACGTCGAGTATAAGGTCGGCCCGACCGACGGATCGTCCAACACGCTGCCCGGCAAGGCGACGCAGGTCGTATGGAACCCGTACGAGTGGCAGCTGCAGCCCGGACAGACGCCCTTCCAGCAGGCGACGTACACGCTCAAAATCTTTGACGAGCGCGGAACCGGAGTAGCCCTCAAGGCTGGATACCTCACGCCGTACACCGGTACGAAGTTCGGCATGTACAAGCCGCAGGCCTACACGCCTTTCGCTGGTGAGTGTGAGCGAGCGAGATGCAGCCGGACTTCGTTCAGCAGTCGGTCGCAGAAGACTGCGCCGCTCTGTCTGGACGGGGCGTCAGCCGCAGCCACAGGTGGAAGCTGCATAACACGAACTAAGCTGACATGCAGACTGGAAGTGCTCAACGTGCAACGCCGCCATCGCGCAGCTCTCGGAGCCGGCCGGCCTCAGCATCTTTGTCTCGCTCTTCGTCATGCTCATTTCGGCCTGGGGTATCCTGCGCCGTTAACGACGTTCACCCTGCATCACCGCCTACGACATATCCCACCTCACGTCTCGCCAAGAGACAGGACTTTGCATTATATACTACGACCAGTTGACGCCGTGTATGTACATAGACTTTCATTGTTACGAAGCCCCAGGAGCGCAGCGAGTGGGTCGAGGGAACTAGCTGGAGAACCAGTGTGAGGGCCGTTGGTGCTGGCAGCGTCGACTGCTGTGCTGTTTTGGTCTGGCTTTTCGGCACATTCGGCACACCGCGTGCCTGTGAATTGACTTCCTCACGACAGCCTCGAAACTTGCACGTGATCAAGGCAGCGTCTCGTTTCTGGCCATGTCAGTGGTTCGTAACGAGCCAGTGTTCTGCAGCGATCTTATCTCGACCGAGCGAGGTACTACAGCTGCCTGTAACTGATTCCAAGCCCCGCCAGGATCCGGCTGCACGCGACCGGCGCAGATCTTTGGCGCAGAGGTCGGCCGAGGTCGATCGCGGCTGAGGCAACCCTCGCTGACCCTCGCTGACCCTCGCTGACCCTCGCTGACCCTCGATCAAATCGCGCATCGCAAGTCCCGAATCTGAAGAATTCGCCGCAGATCCTAGATCGATGCTCGATCCCGCATATCTCGCGTGTTGGGGTTTCTCTCCGGTATCGGAACTTGCCTCTTCGGCAAGACGCAGTTGGGACACGCTGATCACTGACCGCAGATGAAGAATTGCATGCTCAATGTGCTGACATGGCTGGCATGGGTCCGAATGCTACTGATGAATATCCTACTGACGGCGTGGCATCAAATGAGTGCCCTGTATACTGAATGTCCTATGAGTGAGTGTGCTAGATGTGGAGCGAAGGCAGGTCACAGCCTCGCCTCTCCTTGACGCTTCCACCAGTTGTGGTCGAGACTGTGCTGCTCCTCCTCCCGTATGCCTTGGAGGATATCCGCCGCGATCTTCTCAGCAAGCGCGTAGACGACGCTCTGCGGATGTCCGGGAGGCAGGAGTGCGAAGCTCGACGCATCAACGACCCTCAGCCTGTTGACGCCGATCACGCGCGCCTTGTTGTCAACGACAGCGGTGGGGTCATCCGCCCTTCCCATGCGACACGTCGTCGCCGCGTGCCAGACGGTCATCATGTCGCGGCGGATCTGGTGCAGGATCTGCTCGTCGCTCTGCACAGCGGGGCCGGGGTGATACTCGACGGGATCGGACAAGACGCGCTTCACGGCGTTGCTCGCGAACACCCGGCGCACGCGCTTGTACGCCTGCACGGCGACGTCGGCGTCGGCAGGGTGAGTCAGCCATCCGGCGTCGATGACGGGCTTGTCGCCTATCTTCTTCGAGCGCAGGGTCACGCTCCCCCGCGACTGCGGGTTCACGAGCGCAGCCAGCATCGCACCGTACTGGTACCCGTCCTTCGGCTGGTCTTTGAACAGACTTGAGAAGTCGCCAATGTACCCCGGCGCAGACATGTACTCGACATCGGGCCAGGACTCGGGGTACCGGTCGAGCACGGCGAGCGTGTCGGGCTTGAGGTCGCCGCGGGGGATGTCCTCGAAGGCGATCATGTCGGCCACATTGTTGGTGAGCACGCCGCGGTTCCGGCTGAAATTCGTGATGAACTCCCACCCGATCTTGAGGATGTTGTTCGCGAGCGCAGTGAAGGTCTCGACGTTGACGCGGTACGAGGGGGAGATGAAGATGTGGTCGGTCATATTCTGGCCGACACCCGGGCGGTCCGCGACCACGTTGATGCCGTGCTCCCGCAGATGCTGGGCGGGTCCAACACCAGACAGCATCAGCAGCTGGGGGGAGTGGAACGCGCCCGCGGAGAGGATGACCTCCCGTCGGGCCATGAACTTGCGTCCCCACCCGACCTCGACGCCGATCGCGTTCCGCTCCCCGTCGAAGAGGATGCGCTCCGCCTGCGTCGCCTCGTGCACGTGGAGATTCTTGCGGTGCTCCGCCTCGTTCAGGAAGGACGTCTGCGACGACTCGCGGTTCCCGCTCTTCACCTGCACGGTCACGGGCGCGTAGCCCCTGCCGTGGATGGTGCCGGCCGAGAAGCCGTCGACGAGGGGAATGCCGAGCGCCTCACCCAGCCCGGGGAGGAGGTAGCTGGTCAACGGCCCGCCGTAGTTCGGGTACGTGACTGAGAGGGGGCCGGCGCCGGCGTCGTATGCGTCCGCGCTCCAAGTGATGGAGGCGTTGGCGGCGCGCACATCGTTCCGGGGCGGGGTGAAGGCGACGCTCTTGCGGAACAAGGGTTCGAAGTTGGCCCACGAGTAGCTGTCGTCGCCGACGAGGGACGCCCACATATCGAGCGAGCCCCGGTCGGGGCGCTGGTAGATCATGAAGTTGCGCGCGCTGCTGCCGCCGAGACACTTGCCGCGCGCATAGTGCACTTTGCGCCCGAGGCCGCCCGCCAGAGGCTCCGTCTCGAGGTTCCAGTCGACGAGCGGCTGCGTGTCCTTCATCGACGAGCCGACGAAGAGCACGTCCGCGCCCGGCGTGCTGCTGAAGGCGATGTTGGCGATTTGGTACTTGACCCCCGGCTCTATAACTGCGACCTGCAGGTTGGGGTTCTCGGACAGTCGGGCTGCGAGCGCGAGGCCGGCCGTGCCGCCCCCAACGATCACGTAGTCATACGTCTTGTCGAAGAGGCCGCGGTCGACGACAGCCGCGTGCGCCGGGGCAGAGAAGGCGAGCGCTGCTGTCAGTGTCGTGAGCAGCAGCATTGTTTGTCGAGATGCGTGTATGTGTCGACAACTGAGGGGAGGGTTATTTTTGCACGCGTTCTTATGGCCAGCGTCCCTCCATTCAGCGTCAACAACACCCCGGCAGTCAACAGACGGCGGGCAGCAGCGGCGAGGAAGAACACGGCGCCCTGAGCTGCATCCCGTGCAGGGCAGTCCGCGTTATGCATCATGCTGGATCTGGTCTGCCCGCCAAGGTCGTGCCGTAAAGCCGATGAGGATGTCGGGGACGGGCAGAGGGGAGCCAACAATTCATGGCCAACAGTTCGTCATATTCGTCATGCATGTGGCGCCAGTCCGCCTCCACGATACAGGTCCCGTCAACGCAGCTCATGAGAATGAGCCTGAGGTAGGGTCGGCGATTCCGGCCGAAGCTCACTCCCACATCCTCGGTCCGCCGAACAGTCATCATCTGGTGCGGGAACGATTGTGATTATGCTTCGTTGATCGTTGGCCGTTAAATGGTGAGATCTGAGTGTTCGAGCACAAAGGCCGAGGGAGTGAGACAACGGGCTTCTGATCCCTGTGGCAGGGCTCGCGTAATGGACGCACCTCACGTAAATTGCTGGAACCGCTGAATTGTCGAACCGCTGAATATTGAGCCGCTGAATTGTCGGCAATCGGAAACGTTACGAGAACATCGTGTCGGTGTTCTCCTCTTGCTCGTTGCGTCGTGCTTCCCGGCGATCTTGTGCTCGCAATCACCCCTTGGAATGCGTCAGCCTTGAGACACCAAGGGTAGTGCGTGTCGCTGGGTGTCTTCATTTATATTAGCTAATGAAGGGTTGTTGTAGTCATTATCCCAGGCGGGGAGCACGGCTCGGTGGCGTTTGGAGATCGGGAACATGTGACAGCAGATCTCCTGGGAGGTTTGAGTACAACTAAAACGCATCAGCTGTGAGCTGCCTGAGGTGGTATGTGTCGCTGGGTGTCATGTTGTAGTCATCATCCCAGGCGGGGAGCAATCTTCGATGGAGTCGGGACGTGTGATCGATATCTTGAACGGGTGGAGCGTTGTCCGCCTTCCGTCCTCATGAATAGCATGGCTACCAAACACGACTGCCCCCATCTTGTCGCTTCTGCATAGCGCGGGACTGACGTCTTCTTTAGAGATAGCCTCACATGAATGCTTGTGGCGCCAAGTTCATCGGTGACGCCGACACGCGATTATCGGTGCGTTAGGTTCTACCGTATCGAGGATCCCAGGATGTACTACCGTTTCGAGGCTCACAGATTTTGAGAGAGGCCTAGGTTCCGCTGGCCTCTCCGGGCTTGTCCGAGTTCCGCACACAGTGCTCCGGCCTGTGTTGCTGTTGATGGCTGAAGTGATATCCGCTTGGGGATGGCAACAGGACCCTGCCCTTGTCGAGTGGTAGGCCAGGCGTGCCACCAATCGATCGCATTGTGCCTGCGTAAGCCGTCTCAGACGATCGAGACGAGTCACGAGGCAGGTGCTGTAAGAGCACTTGCAAGGACAGGCAACCGATCTTCAGCAAACTCAGCTAACTTCAGTAGGCTCAGCAGACTTCATCACGCCCCAGCTGGCTTCAGCGGACAGGCATGAAGGCCGGACAGTCAATTTCTTGTGGGGTAGCTTGAGTCGGCCGAGGGCGCACTGGGGCACACCGTTCCGGTTTCGCGTGTGCTTTCTTCCTCCCTCCCCACAACACCGCTCCCTCGCCTCGCCCTCGTCGTGCTCTCCGGAAGCTCCAAAGTTCGACCCATCATCTCCCACACCCTCCACAGGGCGAGGAAAGTATAGGCGCCCGGAGTGTGCTCCCCTCGACCTCACACAGTGGCCACGCGCCACGTTCGTTCTCCACCCGTCCCCACCTCCGTCCGGCCAGTTATCCAACAAACACGCGCCATGTGCAACCCCCCGGACTTCCAGACAACAGCACGTTAGTGCAGAAGTTTCCGAGCCTCGAAGCCCCGGTTAAAGAACACCCCATCGCTTGCGATGGCCCAGTACGGGCTCCGCTGAAGTTGTGCGCTAGCCGCCTCCCCCGGGCCGGGGACAGTGAGTGGGAGACACTTTTTGTTCTTGGCTCTTCTTACTGCATGATCTTGTTACAGGTCGGGGAGATATGCACAGAGGAGGCCAGACATTGTCGGTACTCGACGGGGAAGGTGGTGCACTCACGACAGTTGACAAACAACGGTGAGGACCGTTGTGTTGTTGGACGACCCATTGTGAGGGGCTCCAGGTCGACGTCACCGCAGCCTTGAAACACTCTGCTTGAGAGTCACGTGAGATTTATGGCTGGCACGGCGGGACCTTGACCGCCGTGCCTTAGCGCACCAGTCGGTGTCTCACCATCTCTTTGTCATCTCGACGCCTCGTCGCTCGGCAAGATCTCATGAGAAGCACCTCAACCACGCAGATGCACTCGTGCCCCCAAGATCCATGATCCGCCATCCTCCGATTCCGACGGTTCCGTGAGTCAGCTGCATCCTCTCCCGATCTCGACCTCGGCCAACATGATCACACGCCGAACTGAGTCGCATTCCGTCATCGCTCTATAAATTCGCCGGGTTCGAGTCACAGACAGACAGACGACGACAGCGACCAATCGACCGACCCACTTCTTTGAATGCTTCCACGTTCACAACCTCGCTCTCTCCTCTCTACACTTCTCAGACACTTCAGTACCAGGATGTCCGTTCCCACCGAGTCCAAGGCGGTCATCCAGCCCGACCCCGCTTCGAACAAACTCGAGTCGACCACCCTGCCCATTCCCAAAGCGACCGAGACCGAGCACCTCATCTACGTCTACGGCACTTCACCCTGTCTCGGCGAGCTTGGATGGGAGAAGAACTTCCCCGCCCTGTTCAAGGAGCGCAAGGCCCGTGTTCCCGGAACTGAGGGTGCCGGCGTCATCGCGACCGCTCCCGAGGGCTCGCCCTTCAAGCCCGGCGACGCTGTCATGTGGCGCAACAACGCCTGGATGTGGGGCAGCCTGCGCGGCGTCACTGCCATCCTGGAGGAGAACATTGCGCCCAAGCCTGAGTGTCTGTCCTGGTCCGAGGCGGCCGCGACGCCCCTCTCAACCCTGACCGCCTGGGACGGCGTGTTCAC
The DNA here is from genome assembly GCA_039545375.1 of Trichosporon faecale. Classification (NCBI taxonomy): domain Eukaryota; kingdom Fungi; phylum Basidiomycota; class Tremellomycetes; order Trichosporonales; family Trichosporonaceae; genus Trichosporon; species Trichosporon faecale. The sequence continues at coordinate 496,793 of BCLU01000010.1, forward strand.
CCACGGCCCTCTCGACCCCGCTGCCCTCGAGGGCGACGACGCCGCGCGCAAGAAGAACGAGGGCTATCGCGTCCTCATCACCGGCGCGAGCGGTGGTGTCGGCGGATGGGCTGTTCGCCTTGCTGCCGCCGCGGGTGCGCACGTCATCGGTTTCGGTGGTGGAGCCGCTGCCGAGGGATGCAAGAAGGATGGCGCAGAGACGTACCTCGACTACAAGAAGGAGGACCTTGTCAATCTTCCTGAGAAGGTCGACCACATCTTTGACTGCACCGGCCGTGACACCGAGAAGGGCTGGTCCATCCTGAAGGACAACGGCAGCTTCGTCTCTGTCTGGTGAGTCACTCAGCTTAGAAGCCTGCCGGAAAAGCTGACCCTCAGCGTCGACCCGAACTCGACCAAGCCTGAGGGCAAACCCGTCAAGGACGCCAAGTGGTTCCTTGTCGAGCCCAGCGGAAAGAACCTCGCCCGCATCTCTGGCCTCATCCAGAAGAAGGGCTGGAAGCCCGTCCTGGACTCGGTTGTTCCCTTCGAGCAGTTCCAGGAGGCGTACGACAAGGTCGACTCGGGCAAGACGCGCGGCAAGATCGTCATTGCTGTCCACGAGGATGCTGCGTGAACTCGTTCAGGTCACCCATACCGTCAAAAAGGAGCGAAGAAAGCGTTGCTCTAGGTTATCATGTTTCATAGGTCGTCGGTAGTCCAATCATGAAGTGTATTTCAGCTTGGGTTAGTCATTTAGCTCGCGACGCGTGCTGGCTTGCACACCTCATCTGGACCTCCACTCACTAATGTTTGCCCCCGTCATGACGGGAGGCCATTTGTTGTTTCAACGCGTCCTTGTTGACAACATCGACCACTAGAGCATGACCATCATCTTGCGACGACATCCACACTCAGAACTCACTGCCCGATAGTCGACACTCTCACCGCTTTCGTGGGCATTCCCGGGGATTCGTGTCGGTTCGACTCGATAGCGACAGAAGCCGCAGGTCCGACATGGGGCGAAGGAAGGACGCAAGGTCGTCCCAAAACGGTGAGCGATTTTACGAAGCGAGCGACATCGAGCGCACGAACGATGTGCGAGTCGCGAACGAGGCCGATTTAGCGAAGCTGAAATGTCTGTGAATGAGCTGACGGACAGTTGCTGCTCTCAGGGCGGCTGATGCTTCTGCGGCGGCGTCGATGCCTCAGCCAATCGTGCCTTCCTCGCAACCCAATGTGAGGAGGTCGTCGAGAGTCAACAAAAATCGCGCACTCAACTCGGACGCTCAAGCTCAACAGTCTGGCGCTACCGGCACGCCCGGAAGCCCCAGCAGAAGGAAGCGCCCGGAGCCGCATACGGGCAGCGTGCAAACCGTGCCGGCGCAAGCCACCAACCCGGTACCTCACGCGCCCCAGCAGTCGCCGGCCAAGCGTAGACGCGTCGCGAGCACCTCCAAAACCTCCAAAGGAACCTCCACTCCAGCTGCCCACAAGACAGATCGACCTCCGCCGCCGACTTTGAGTGCTTCGAATCAGGGTCTCGCCGCGGGTAAGACATCGAATGAGGCCGCAGCGGCGCGCTCGGCTGGCCAGCCTGCCAGGATGAGCGATTTGGATGCCCGAATCCAAGCCAAGATCAATGCACGAGCGCAGGTGGCACATAGGCTCGCACAGACACCACCCACATCGGCCACACCCAAAGATAGGGCGCTGGACGCCATCATCAGGGCCAAGATACAAGCACGAGCAGACACGCTCGGATCCCCATCCGCCGGCAGCCCTGCCGCCCTTGCCACGGCGTCCCCAAGCGCTTCAACTAGTCACCATCGACCTCCTCGGCTTCTTGGCTCGCCTGGAAGTCGGGGTATCGCGGGTGCTTCTCCCGGGATCTCCGGGCACGCAGCAGCTGCCGCTGGCACAAGCGGCCCAGCCGGTCGTCCGAAGCGGTCTGAGCGACAACACGAAACGCAAGCAAGGCCCGGTCTGCCGCGACGGTCAGTTTACGTTGAGATTCCGAGACGCGCGCCCCTTCCGCGAGTCTCGACGCAGCTAAACGCCCGCTCATCAGATAAGGCTAATCTGCCGCCCCCACAACTGTCGTCATCGCTACCCAGCGACGCTTGGCTTGGGAGCGGCAGCTCGCCGGCCGACAACTTATCAGCCCGTATCGAAGCTAAGATACGGGCCAGGGCAGAAAAAGCGGAGGCCCGCCGATTGTCACTCGAGGCAAGCGCACAAGTGACTACACCTTCAGCCCCTGCCATGGACGCATTGACTGCCAAGATCCATGCCAAGATTCAGGCCCGGGCAAAGGAACAGGCTGAGCGACGCCTGAGCCAAGGCATTCAGTCCGCCCAGACACTGATAAGGGAATCTGGATCTCCAGCAGCCCGACTCTCGGAATCTGGAACACGCTCCGCGCTGGGGCCACCGCCGGCTTCTGGGCCGGTTCTCGTCGGAGCACGGAGGGCCAAGGCCGACAGTGCCAAGACTGGCAACCCGAAGAAGCGGAAGAGCCGGAACACAAACGATGTCGACACACAGCAAGTCTCGGCGAGGGCCCCACCTTCAGTGCCTTTGGGTTTGGAAGGCTTGGCGCCCGATCCGCACAGGTCGCGTGACGTTAGTCTCGTATCACCGCAAATGGCATCACCTGTGCCACCTGGGTCTACGTCAGGCCCAGGCGCGGCTCGTCGATCTCTGATTCTGTCGGACTCGGAATCGACGGATACCTCATCGGCGTTCTCCCCTCGTGGAACGCGACCGTCGCAATCGGAGCAAGTCTCACGCACCTCGTCCGCTTCGGTAAGTGACATCCTCGCATCGTCGCCAGGGCCGTTCTCAGTTGGGCTGCCGTCACCCCCATCGGAGATGACGTTCCTGATCCCGTCATCGCCATCGGCGGCGACGGAGACGGCGGCCGAGGCGTCCACGTCAGCGGGTGAAAGTGAGACTGCGGCTGCAACAACGACTGCGCACGCGAGGTCGCGATGGATGCATCGCAGTCCGACACGTCGAGCGCATGAGAATGTTACCGGAGTGGGTGCTGCATCGACGCCGCAGTTGGTCCGGGCGGGGCCTCGGTGGACAGTCACGACGCCAAGACCATAGCGCGCGCCAGTGTGATAGACGGACCTGACGGGTTCACAGGCTAAACGCACTATAAGAAGAGGCTAAAGTGGGCGGGTGGCGAAGATGTTCGGGTGGTCGCGTACGTCGGCAAGATCGGCGCCGAAAGAGGCATCTGCCGCTGACCAAGCGGTACATGCCCTGCAATTTTCGGCGCCCCATAGCTTGCAGCATAATTTGTAGATAGCGGTGACCGTGTGGCTGCCGACGATGGAGCGGTGGCACCAGCTGAGGGCAGAGGCGCAGCTAGCGTACGACGCAAGGCAGGCGGCGCGGCGGCGGGTAGGTTTACGCAGCAGCCGGGGGACGGCGAACGGGGGACCGGCGTTGGGCACTGACGCTTGCGCATGACGCACTCGCCGAGTTCACCGGCGTCAGCCAATGGGAACTCCGCACACTATCGGTATCAAGATATCGCGCATGTAAAACTCCGCGCCCCGGGTCAAGTACCGCGATTGCCGTGTCCTGAAGCTTCAACCCTCGCTCCCCGCAGTGCCATTAGCGGCATGGTCGCAGATTTTCAGAGGGGATTAGCCCGTCGAATGATTGGAATCTGGCGCGATCGACTCACATGTCCAGGCAAATCCAGCCTGGGCAGCGAGGCACGGGCCGGGGAGCAGGGATAGACACCGTGGGAAAGGGAGTTGGTGCGGATCTAGAGCCAATCAAGCGCCAAGAAAAGTAGCGCATGCAAGATCAGAAGTGGAGGCATACGACCTCGAGCCAGCCAAGTCGAGAGCGACATCCCCCCTGAACCCTGACGTGCCTGCCAAGTCAGCCTCTTGGCATCAAGTCTTGGCTCATCTCCTCATCTTGCAGCGACAGGTCGCCGGCGGCGCCGCGCCCAGCAACCCCCTCGCATTGGTGGAGACTGCGGGGTAGAAGGAACGTTCCTTAGCGTCGCAGACTTGTTGCTGACTTGTCCACAGCGCTTCGTCATAGCACGATTCTCCGGGCAGGCATGCCTGCGCGATTTCTCCCCATCGCTGACTGTCGCTCCCCGGGTCTGCTCCCCACGTTCCCGGACTCTGACACACGTCCATGCATGCAAACGTTGCAATGCGTCCTGGGTGCGGCCGGACCCGGCGCCCCGACGCACTGACACGGAGTCTGAGACGTTGTTTACGCTTCGTTCGGGTGGAGTTGTCACGATCACCTGCCTGCCACTCCAAAGGCCAAGCATAAGGCGAAGGGTCCGTAAGCTGTGGGGCTGGGCCTGCCGCCTGCTTGCCTGCTGGGGCCTGCCACCGTGCCGCCTTTCTGCTTGCCCTGGCCGTCATGTCATGTCCTTGCCCTTCGGGCCTGGCTGGCGCTTGGGTCTGCCGCCGTTCGCCGCCCCCGCGGAGAGGCTGCCGGAGGATCCTCCGGGCATCCTCCGGGGACCTTCCGGGCATGGGCACTGCGGAGTCAGGCAGCTCAGGGCGCCAAGAGCCGCCAAGACACTGTGGTATCTGGCTTACGACTATGATGCACCAACGTTGATGCGCATGCGACAAGGTCGCGAGCTGACCACCATGCATGCAGGCGCAGGCCCCGAGGCCGCTGCAGCCGCTCGCTATCCCCGGCACCCCGATGTCTTGGCATTGCCTCCTTTATCCCTTGACCCGACCCGGGCCTGCAGACAGATCTTCCTGAACCAGGCCAAGTGGTAAGGGCTTACGTGCTGAGCTTGACGCCGAGGCATGCCTCGGCCCGGACCGTGGATGCCTGCTCGCGAGCAGCTCCAACTCTTACGCAGATATATAAGAAACGCTTGGCTTGGCACTCGACTTGTTCCCCATCGATCATCGACACAACACATCCTCGATGTCTACTTCCAACCCGCCAACAATCGAGAAGCACTCCTCCGACAACTCTGTCCCGACGACAAAGGAGGGCCTCCCCCGGCACATGACCTCCACGACCGCGGCCACCACCGAGACCGCCGTCGAGGGCAGCCCCCAGGCCCTCCCCTTCTCCCCTTACACCGCGCACCCTTCCAAGGTCCTCGACGCCCTCAATGTCGACGAGAAGAAGGGTCTCTCCGAGGATGAGGCCCGCCGCCGCCTCGAGCAGTACGGCCTCAACCGCCTCAAGCCGCCCAAGAAGCCGTCGCTCCTCAAGATCACGGCCCAGCAGACGGCCAACGCCATGACGCTCGTTCTCAGTGAGTAAGCTTTCCGTTTCCTTGTTCCTTTGGCGTTGTTGTCATCTTGGCTCCACTCTGCCGGCAAGTCTGGCTCCGGTGTTTGCTTCTATTCTCGCCTTTCGCTTTTCGCGGGAAGTGCGAGTGGCGGAGCGAGTGCTGAGGAGCTCCCATGAGACGCCGGAGCACGGGCGGCGTGTCAGCGGAAGGCGGAGCAGGTCTGGGCCGGGTAGTGTGACATGCTCAGGATATCCGTCGCCGCTTGGCACGGCCTGTGAGCTGCGGCGTGGTTGGTGGAGGTGGGGTGGAGATGCGCGATTTTTATCTCGGCTCATGCCCTGCGGGGTGATTTGGCTGGGAATATCGCGCAGCTGGAGTCAGCCCGCTCTCGCCGCCGCACACGCCGCACGGTATCGGCGGCGGCCCTGGAGGGTCCATTTTCAATTTTCGCTATCGCTGGACTCTTAAGATTTCCACTTGCCACTTGGCCCCTTCCCCGCCCCCGCATTATGTCATGGGTCACCTGCCTGTGCCTTTGTGCCACCTGCTCAGACACTCTGCGCGACCGCGACCGCCCGTTAGAAGCGCAGTAAGCGCGCACCTAACGGTCTCGCGGCGCACCACCTGCGCTTCAACTGCGCTTATCGCGGAGCCATTTCCGTCACCAGGCCGCGGCTACCCCAGCAATGTTGTCATTGCTATCACGGAGATTTCGGTTATGCGCCCCTTCAGCCACGATGAAGTACAAGATCTGAAGCTGACATGCAGTCGCCGCCATGGCCACGTCTTTCGGAACCCTGGACTGGATCTCGGGTGGTGTCATTGCCGCCCTTGTCGTCCTGAACGTTGTCGTCGGCACCTACTCCGAGTGGGAGGCCGAGAAGAAGGTCGCCTCGCTCGAGTCGGTCGGTGCGCCCTCGGCCACCGTCGTCCGCCACAACCCCCAGCAGACCACCACGACCCAGATCGCCGTCGAGGATGTCGTCCCCGGAGACATCCTCCTGCTCAAGAACGGTGACATTGTCCCCGCCGACGGCCGCGTGCTCGAGGGCTCGTCCAACCTCGAGTGTGACGAGGCGTTCCTCACCGGCGAGTCGCTCCCCGTTGCCAAGCAGTCCGAGCCCATCGCCGAGGAGAACTGCCCCGTCGGAGACCGTGTCAGCATGGTCTTCTCCGGCTCGCAGGTCACCAAGGGCCGCGCCTTCGTCGTTGTCACCGCTACTGGAATGGAGACCGAGATCGGAAACATCGCCAAGGCGCTCGCAACCAAGGCGCAGCGCAAGGAGCGCGGCTGGGCCAAGGTCTGGCACAAGTTCAAGGTCTTCCTCGGTGTCGCCGACACGACCCCCCTGCAGAAGAAGCTGAACGAGCTCTGCTACATCCTCCTCGTCGCTGCCTGTATCATTGCTGTCGTCGTCGTCGCCTCGACCGGTTTCAAGAAGGAGCTCCTCAAGATGACGATCGCGACCTACGCCGTCGCCGCCGCCGTCTCGATCCTGCCCGCCTCCCTCATCGCCGTCGTCTCGCTTACCCTCGCCCGAGCCTCGTCTGACCTCGCTAAGCGTCACGCCCTCGTCCGTCGTATGGACGCTATTGAGGCGCTCGCCGGTGTCTCGAACGTCTGCTCCGACAAGACTGGTACGCTTACCGTCGGCCGCATGGTCGTTCGCAAGATGTGGGTTCCCGCCCTCGACTCCCGCGAGAACGACGCCGCCCCCGTCGACACTGCCCGTGGCCAGTCCTACTCGTTCGAGACTGGATCTGACCCCTTCTACCCCCGTGGCGAGGTCACTGCCGACACTAAGGCTCTTGTCCCCTCTGGCATGATTTCCCTGAACCCCTCGGACGAGGACCGCTCCGACTCTGGTGACGACGACAACGCCATCTCGCGCTCCAACATGGAGTTCGGTCTCCGCAACATGGGTCTCTGCGTCGCGCTCTGCAATCAGGCCACTCTCATGCGCCCCTCGGGCGACGACGGCTGGGAGGCGAACGGTGACCCGACCGAGGTCGCGCTCCAGGTCTCGGCTCACAAGCTCGGCATGGGCAAGCCCCTGCTCACCGGCTCTCACGCTCTGCACAAGGTCATGTCCAACCAGTCCCACCACTCGAACCACATGCGCGAGTCGTTCGGCATCTACGAGCAGGTCGTCGAGCACCCCTTCGACTCTACGGTTAAGCGCATGTCGATCGCGTACAAGCACACTCCCCACTCCGGTGCCGAGAAGCCCCGCATTCTCTGCCTCATGAAGGGCGCCACCGAGCGCATCATCGACAAGTGCTCCCGTGTCGGCAACCGCGAGATGACCGATGAGGACCGCGACAACGTCATGAAGAAGGTCGACGCTCTTGCCTCCTACGGTCTCCGTGTTCTCGCCCTCGCCGGCAAGGAGGAGCCCGCCGACGCCGCCAACCGCATCGCCAGCCTCTCCCGCGAGGAGTTCGAGCAGGACTTCACCTTCCTCGGTCTCGCTGGTATCTACGACCCGCCCCGCAAGGAGTCGGCCGGTGCCGTCGCCGACTGCCACCGCGCTGGTATCGCCGTCCGCATGCTTACCGGTGACCACCCCTCGACCGCTACTGCTATCGCTCTCCAGATCGGTATCATCGACAAGTCCTACTCCAAGGAGTCTGTCATGACCGGCATGCAGTTCGACGCCCTGTCCGAGGACGAGGTCGACGCGCTCCCCGAGCTCCCCCTCGTCGTCGCCCGTTGTGCTCCCGAGACCAAGGTCCGCATGGTCGACGCCATCCACCGCCGCAAGCAGACCACTGTCATGACCGGTGACGGTGTCAACGACTCGCCCGCCCTGAAGCGCGCCGACATCGGTGTCGCCATGGGCACCGGTTCCGACGTCGCCAAGCAGGCCGCGCGTATCGTCCTGACCGACGACAACTTCGCCTCGTGCATCCGTGCCATCCGCAAGGGCCGTTCCGTGTTCAAGAACCTTGCAAAGTTCCTTCTGTATCTGCTCTCGGGCAACATTGCGGAGATTATCGTTCTCCTCATCGGCCTGGCATTCAAGGATGACGACGGCATCTCGGTCTTCCCTCTTTCCCCTGTCGCTGCGCTCTGGATCAACACCCTCGCTGCCGGACCTCCCGCTCTCGCGCTCGGCCTCGAGCCCACCGCCAAGGACGCCATGGACCAGCCGCCCACCAACTTCCACCGCATCTTCACGCTCGAGTACTACATCGACCTGTTCGTGTACGGCTTCGTCATGGGCGCGCTCGCGCTCGTCAACTTCGTCATCGTCATGTGGGGCTACTTCCCCGGCGACCTCGGACACGACTGCAACGAGGGCGACTCGGTCATCTGCGACCCCGTCTTCCAGGCTCGCGGTACCTGCTTCGCCACTCTGGTCATCATCCTCATGATCCACGCCCTCGAGTGCAAGCACGTCATGCTGTCCATCTTCCAGATGAACCTCATGGACAACAAGGTGCTGCTGTGGTGCGTCGTCGTGCTGTCGCTCACGACGTTCCCCGTCATCTACATCCCCGTCATCAACAACAAGGTCTTCCTCGTCGGCCCGCTCAAGTGGGAGTGGGGCATCGTCTTTGGCATGATTCTCGTCTACCTCTTCTTCGTCGAGACGTACAAGTTCATCAAGCGCCGCATCATGGGCTGGAACAAGAAGCAGGCCCAGATCGAGTCTGGCGACAAGACGCTCCGCATGGAGAAGACCATCCCCGTCGACGTCTAAGTCTACAGCATGTGCAAACAAATCAAAGCAAATCTAAACCTATAATCAAGCATCATTTCTGTTCATACCCATCGATCTTCCACTTCATTCCGTTTCCCCATCCGCACCCAATCCACAGCAATTTTTCTTGCATCGGTGTCTCCTCGACGCGCTCCGGCTCCCTCTGTGCAAACAGTGTGTGATAGGCCAGGCGTGCAGAGGAACACCTCCATCAAACAATCTAAAAACATAGCATCATTGCTTGGGCAATCGGTTGTACCCTTTCTAGGACTATGCATCAAAAGTGAATGACACAATGCGTCGAGGCCGGAGGCTGAGGCGCTAGCAGCAGCAACCAGCAGCCTCGCTCCACTGACCAAAGGCTTACGACATCTGCTCTAGATACGACAGAGGCACGCTCGCTCCAGTGTTCGCAGCCTCGGCTGAGGCAGCAGCTCCACAAGATACGCTCAGAGTTGAAAGTCGGGTAACGTAAAGAGCCAAGCTCGTGTCAATCATGTTCCTCGTAAGTGTCCGCGTGGAGCGGAGCAAGCGTTCTGGGCCAGCGTTCTTGCGTGGAACGCGCGAAGAGGAGTGTCAGAAGGGAGTGATCATGTGCTCAACTCCCAGGCCCCGGTACCGCTGGTTGATGGTAAGCTCTGGAGGCAAACTCTGCTGGGTCAAGGAACATGTGCTGTTCTCGGTGGCTCGGACCGTTGCTGGTCGCCGCTGGCAGAGTCCAGCGTCAGCACCGCTGAGGCCGCGAGCATGGTGAGCTCTCAGTTTCCCACGGTGCAAAAGTCCTAGGAAAGTCCTACGACCGCTCTATGTAAGTTTCCCACGGTCAAAAAGTCCTAGAAAAGTCGGAGGGTCGGAGCTCACCCTTGCTAAATCCAAGCTTTCCCACGGTCGCAGAGTCACTGAACGGGTTCGGCCAGGCTGAGACACCGAGGCATGTGAATGGATGCCGAAGCTGCACTTCCGCACCGTCACGCTCTTCACCACGCTATGGCTTCCCCAACTCAGCACAAGCGGGCATCGGGCAGCGCGCAGCAGTCTTGATTGCGAGGTTGGAGGTCAGTGCTGAATGGCGTTCTCTCGGCGTACCACCTCGTGCCTTAGACTCATGACCATGAGTGCCCTTCAACAATCTGGTAGACTTCAAGGCTCGCATTCGCTCGCAAGCTCGCGATTGAGCTTCCCGCGCGCTTAAACACACGTCGGGTCGCGATATGAGCAATTCAGTGCTGCGTACCTAGGTGTTCCTCTCTCCTGGGACGCACGTCTTGTTTCTGGGTCTGGGCCATGCTAAAGAACGGGGTGCGTCACGATTCGTAACTCTGGACCACTCTCGACCTTGCACGCCCCGCGGGTGCTCACAAGCCTGGTGCGGAAGCAGATGCCCGGAATGTTGAGCGTGACCCGAGCTGTTCACCGTACCACCGTACCTTACCCAGTCGGCCTCCACCAGCCTGGTCCACGCTCGTCCACGCTGGGGAAATTTCCCAGAGATGAAACTCTCCTATGGCCTGAAGAACGTGCCCACTGCACGTCGCGTGCAGAGAAGTGTAACGTGGTCGCCGTAACGTGATCTGCAGCGTGAGCACCCCGGAATCGTCTTCCGAAGGGACCACCACCGGCCGATCGTACTTTGCAGGAATGCGCCCTCCGCACCGGAGCCCGCGATGCAAGGGCTAGTCTTCAGAAAGTTACGCGCGACCCGGTGTTCTCTGCTCAGGAGTGCAATTCCCAGAGAGCCAGAGTACGATTGCGGCAATCTCATAGCAATTACCTGATTCGAAGTCCTCCCCCGCGCGCGAGGGTCCAAGCACCTCGGGGGATCAGTAGCTGTTTCGGGGTCAGGTGTCCCCTCCGATGCCGCAAGCCGCAAGGCTCAGGCGCCGTCGACCTTCCCGCGGGTGATCGTCCTTCATAAGGGTCACACCGCATGCAGCATGCCCCACATGCTTGTCAGTGAGGCCCCTGAGCACTGGTGCTCTGTTCACCGAGATGTCACAGGTGTACGACATACGACGTGCCGGAACCGATCGCTGCCGGTCGCTAGGACTGACATCATATATAGACTCTGGAGGTCGGTCGAGCCAAGACGTCTGCTCCAACTCGCCAACCCTACAAAAGCGCACCGACTGGGCCCGACTGAGCGACTGACTGCGAACACTGACCGACACCGCGACATCGGCGCTCTCGACACGGACGCCCTCGACTGCGACACCTCCGACACATCGGGCCCCTCGGTTCCTCGACTCCTCAACACTCTCTACACCGACACTCGACGCAACGTAGTGTCTGGACCATCAAAATGAAGGCCGTTCTTATCACACTCCTGGCCTTCGTGCCCTCTGTCCTCTCCGGCGCAATCTCGCCAGAGGAAGCAGCCCAACGGACATTCGACTACGTCGTGATCGGCGGTGGGCTGGGCGGGCTCGTCGTTGCTGGCCGCCTGTCTGAGGATCCGAACGTCTCCGTCCTGTGAGCTAGACTGAACTTGTCTCAAGCTGACGGCAGCGTGATCGAAGCAGGCGCCGACCGCCGCAACGACCCCGCCGTCTCTGATCCGGCGCAGTACGGCGCGGTCTGGGACGACAGCAAGGACCTGGCTTGGAAGTGGGAGACAGTCGAGGGGAAGACTATCTATGGGTGAGTTGGCGAGTCTGCGAGCGGAGCGAGCAGCGAGCCGTCTGTCGTCTGCGAACGTAGCGAGCGTGAGCGAGCAGAGCCGGAGCGAGGAACAACGACCGAAGGCAGAGCGAGGGACAGCGGGAGGTCTTGCATGAGACTTCGAGGGGACGGCAGAGTGTGAAGGGCAGTGAAGGGCAGCGGCACGCTGCAACCCTGTCTTGAATTCTGCGCGAACTTTGTCTGAATGCTCAAGCGACGGGGAGCCGGGAGAGTGAACCCAGAGGAGTGGGAGTGTAAATTACACGGATCCGGGGTCTTATCTTGGGAGTTGTCGGCGTCTAAGCTCTATGGCGTCATAAGTTTGCGAAGTGCTCCTCGTGGTCCACTCTTTACACAGAGGCTATTGAAAGTGACGGAGGCCGATTCATGACCTTGAGACTAGCGTCGGCGTGCTGCGGCGCCGTCATGCGGTGACGTCGCCCGTCGCCGAGACCCCACCACCCGCTGCACCGTCCTGCATCTACTCCTCACGTAGCTAGGAAGAGAGCGTCGACAGCTAACACGCAGCGGCCGCGTCCTCGGCGGCTCGACCTCCATCAACGGGATGGCGTACACGCGCCCGTCCACGTCCGAGTACTCTCCGCTGCTTGACGACTCCGTCGCCTCCGAACTCCATGGCTCCAAATGGACCTGGCCATCTCAATTCGACGCAATGAATAAGGCCGAGTCCTTCCGCCGGCCGACGGAGGAGCAGCAGCGCGCCGGCGCAACCGCGAACCCAGAGTACCACGGCTTCAGCGGCCCAGTGTCAGTCGGATACACGCAGCTGGGCGGGAACGCGGGGACGGCGTTCCTCACCGCAGCGAGCAATTGGGTTGAAAGGATCGACGACGCGGCCGGCGGCGAGGCGGACACGGCCGCGCGCCATCCCCTGACCGTCGACGGGGGCGGGAGGCGCAGCGCGAGTACGGCGTACTACGCCGAACGGCCCAATCTCTCCCTCCTTGCGAACACGAGGGCGACAAAGATTCGCACTGAATGTCAGGGATCCACTTTGAAGGCGACGGGGGTCGAGTTCGGGGACAAGTTCGTGGCCGCCGGACGGGAGGTGATCCTCGCTGCTGGCGCTATTGCTTCTCCCGCGCTGTTGCAGCTCAGCGGCATTGGCCCGTCAAGCGTGCTCGAGAGCGCCGGAGTCGACGTCAACCTCGACCTGCCCGGCGTCGGCGCCGGGCTGCAAGAGCAGACCATGAACTTCATGACCTGGGGCCAGAACGGCACCACGGGGCCGACAGGCTATGTCATAGCTTATCCGAACGCCACGGCCGTGAGTCCTCCCTCCCCTCCCTTCCGATTGAAGTTAACGGGCAGCTGTTCCAGGACGAGGGCGCGTTCCGCGCGCGCCTGCAGCTCGCGATCGACGGCGCCGCCACGGCGGGCGCGGCGAACGGAGGTTTCGTGTCTGCCGACGCTGGGCGGGAGATCCTCCAACACCAGGCCAAGGTCATGTGGCTCGCTGGGCTTGCTGAGATCTCCCTGACGCTGAATGACGGCGATGGGACCGTCGGCGCAAACGTGTGGGCGCTGCGCCCGCTGTCGCGCGGCAGTGTGCGCATCACGTCGAACGACCCCGGGGCGAAACCCCGCGTCACGGCTGGCTGTGAGTTCCTTTATTTGGCAGAGACTTACGATCAGACTTCTCGACCAGCTTCGACGCATACGTCCAAATCGCGGCCATTAAGCTCGCCCGCGACATCTTCTCCGCCCAGCCCCTGCGCGGCCTCGTCGACGCGGAGCGGTCCCCCGGCGCCCAGCTGTCCAGCGATCCCGACCTCGAGAGATGGGTGCGCGACAACTTCGTGACCGTCGCGCATCCGGTGGGCACGTGCGCCATGCTGCCCCGCAACCTTGGCGGAGTCGTTGACGCGAGCCTCACGGTATATGGGACGCAAAACCTCAGGGTTGTGGACGCAAGCGTGCTCAGCTTCCAGGTCTCGGCGCACCTCATGGGAGCCCTTTACGGGGTTGCAGAGACGGCGGCGGAGATTATCAAGAGCGGGCAGAAGTAGGACATTCAGGTTGTAACTCAGACACTTAGGACAGTATGAGTGATGCTCTGTGGGATAGGACTATGCACTTGTTTCATTAACCTGACACCGGTTAGTTGATCGTCAGTACCTAGCACACGCGACTCACGCTCACTTCGCTCGCTGCTCGCCGCGCGGTGCACTGTAATAACACATGACATGTCTATGCTGCTGTCAACGTACAAACATTGGCGTCTACTTCTTCTCGTCCTTGTTTCCCTGGTCCTCGAGGCTCATCGCGATGGCGCGGGCGATGGCAGCCTCCTCGTCGTCGTCGTCGTCCATGTCGACGTCGTCCGGGTTCTCGCCACGGGACAGCGCCATAGCACGGGCAAGCATGGCCTCCTCGTCGTCCTCGTCGTCGTCGAGCATGTCCTCGTCTCCCGCCGCGTCGTCACCGGGCGCCTTGGCGCTCGGGTCGTTCGCGTTCGTGAGCCCCGCCGTCGTGCCGGCCGTGAAGCCTGCCGTGTGGCTCTGCTCCGGGTTCGGCGCGCCGCGCACTTCCTGCGGCACGACTGCTGCTTCGACCGCGTCGTTGCTCGTCGTCGCGCCGTCGCCGCGCTCCCGTGCTTCCCGCTCCTGCGCCTCTTGCAGCGACATGCGCAGCGCCATCGCCAGTTCCGGGTCCATGCTTGCGTCGAAGTCGTCGTCGCCCCCGCCGCCGCCCACCTCGCGCTCGCCGTCGTACAGGATCGGGCTCTGCTGGATCACGTCGCTCAACAGATGCGGGCCCGCAGGCACAGAGACGAGGTGGCTCTCGCCGCCGCCCGCCGCCTCGATCAGCGCGTTCAGCTTCTCGTCATTCGCCATGCCCTCGTCGCCGAACGTGACAATGTCGATCAGCACGTTGTTCTTCCGCAGCTTCTTGCCCAGCTTGACGAGCTCGTCCTGCGTGTCGTCCAAAGGCGAGCCGACGAAGACGACGACTCGCTGCCGCTGGTTCTTGTTCTCGCGGTGCTTCAGCGCCAGCTGCGCGATCTGGATCGACGTGATCAGGTCGCTGACGCCGCCGATCGCCGCCTTGTTCAGAGCCGACAGGAGCTTGCCGATATCGTTTGTCGGCGTAACGAGCAGAGACGGCCTGTGGCGTTAGCTACGAAACGAGGATAAGGTGAAGCTGCTGCACAGATCTGGACGCTTAGTCACCGAAGCCGAAACGCTTCGGGTCCGACGTCACCGCCGAATGACGGTAGAGCTGCGCGCAGCACGGCACTCACGACTTGCCGGCCATGGTCATGAGTCCGACGGCAGACTCGGGGTTCGCGTCCGTCTTGGCGCTGAACACGGCAGAAACGGCCTGCGCCTGCGCCTGGAATCGGGTCGGTGTGTAGTCACCATTCCTGGATGTCAGCTGAAGGCTACCCGGAGTTGAAAGCTGTCGCACCTCATGTACTCCGAGTTGTCGAGCCTGGCTGTCAGTTGGGTCCCCTCGAGAGCTCCTGAAACTCACACAAGCATGCACGACTCGAGCGGCATGATGGGCAGATGTTGTTGTTGGTGGTAGCTGCGTGAGCACTGGTTGAGGTTGATCTTGGCTTGTGACGACGCGTAATGATGACGCTGGGTGTGGTGTGCCACAGCGCATAACCCCGAAGTGCCATTCGCGGCCTCCACCTTGGATGGGTAACGTGGTGGTGAGGACGCAGAAGGGACGCGAGGGCCGTGGGAGAGGGAGAATGAGCGGTGGTGGGCTCTGCTCTGTGGCGTGTGGTCCTTGGCTGGAGTACCAGCCTATGAGGACTATGAGCCTTTGGCCCTGAGAGGCCTGAGAGCCAGAGCGCAGTGAGCGAATCGAGCGAATCGAGCGAATCCGAGCGTCACCGTGGCCGCGGCCTTACGCCTGACACCTGGCACTCTCTCATGCCATGCCCCCCACCGCACAGCACTCTCTGCACCACACACCCGCAATCCCACCGCACCGCACTGCCAGCCTGGCACCCCTGGCCCTGGCACGACCAACTCGGACACGCACCATCTCATATCCTCTCTCTCTCTCTCATCCATCCACAGACTTCTTAAAGCGAGCAACTCACTCGCAAAAACCACACTTTCCTTCCCCCCTCACTCTCACCACTACATCTGTAAGTCTAGCTCAGACGCTGTTGCGACTTGGAACCGCCTTATCACGCGGCTGGCTGCTCCGCCAAACGGGCCGACGACATCATCACCACGTCGACTTTTGGCAGCCCGGCCTGCAACCTCGGATGTCTCGGTCTTTGCATCCTCGCATTCGAGCGAGAATCCGCATCACTAGCAGTGATGGGTACCGCGCCGCTGGTGCTGGCGGCTGGAGACCGAGCTCGAGGTGGATGATCGTTGACGTGGAAATGACGGCCTCCCGCGGCCCCGATCAATGAATCGTTGGCGCCGTGGGCGTGGCGCTCAGTCCGCGGTGGCATCTCCCTGTTCCCATCCAGCGTCCCCGCTTCGTTACGCTTTGCTGACATCGTGCTCTCTTTTGTTCGACTGCGCTTTTCGCTTTCCTGCGTTCATCGTACCAGATCTACCACCATGTGAGTTTTCTTGGCGAGAGCGGTGCACAGTGCTGCGGATGCGGCCGCACACTTACGCCATCGTCTTCTGGCGCATTTCGTCGTACCATGCTGACGCTTTCCACAGGGAGGACGAGGGTATGTGTCCACACCACGAGTTTCACATTCAGCGCGGCCGAGCAAGCGATGACTGGCTGAACTTGCGTGCGCCTAAAAGCATCGGCCTCAATGCTTGGGCGTACGCGGCACGGGCCGGTGCCTTACGAGCCCGCCCTCGATACGCTACCAACCACCCGTGTCACGTACTGACTTTTCTCCCCAGTTGCTGCTCTCGTTATCGACAACGGCTCCGGCATGTGCAAGGCCGGTTTCGCCGGTGACGATGCCCCCCGCGCCGTTTTCCCCTCGATCGTCGGTCGCCCCCGTCACCAGGGTGTCATGGTCGGCATGGGCCAGAAGGACTCCTACGTCGGTGACGAGGCCCAGTCCAAGCGTGGTATCCTTACCCTCAAGTACCCCATTGAGCACGGTATCGTCACCAACTGGGACGACATGGAGAAGATCTGGCACCACACCTTCTACAACGAGCTCCGTGTTGCCCCCGAGGAGCACCCCGTCCTGCTCACTGAGGCTCCCCTCAACCCCAAGCAGAACCGTGAGAAGATGACCCAGATCATGTTCGAGACCTTCAACGCCCCCGCCTTCTACGTCTCCATCCAGGCCGTCCTCTCCCTCTACGCCTCCGGTCGTACCACCGGTATCGTCCTCGACTCGGGTGACGGTGTCACCCACACTGTCCCCATCTACGAGGGTTTCTCGCTCCCCCACGCCATCCTCCGTCTTGACCTCGCCGGTCGTGACCTCACCGACTACCTCATCAAGATCCTCATGGAGCGTGGCTACCCCTTCACCACCACCGCCGAGCGTGAAATCGTCCGTGACATCAAGGAGAAGCTCTGTTACGTCGCCCTCGACTTCGAGCAGGAGCTCCAGACCGCCTCGCAGTCCTCCAAGCTCGAGAAGTCGTACGAGCTTCCCGACGGACAGGTCATCACCATCGGCAATGAGCGCTTCCGCTGCCCTGAGGCTCTCTTCCAGCCTTCGTTCCTTGGTCTTGAGGCTGCTGGTATCCACGAGACCACCTACAACTCGATCATGAAGTGTGACCTCGACATCAGGAAGGACCTCTACGGCAACATTGTCATGTCTGGTGGTACCACCATGTACAACGGCATTGACGCTCGTATGCAGAAGGAGATCACCGCCCTCGCCCCCTCGTCGATGAAGGTCAAGATTGTTGCTCCCCCCGAGCGCAAGTACTCCGTCTGGATTGTGAGTACCCCCTTGGACCGCGTCGGAATGTCGTCGAACGACGCCAAAGGCATGCGCGCGCGGTGCGGTGGAGGCTCAGGGTCCGCATTCAGGGTCAGCGGGACCAAACGCGACCCTCCACCTCCACCCCCAAATCGAGTGTGGCACTTGCTAACATCAACAGGGTGGTTCCATTCTCGCCTCGCTTTCGACCTTCCAGCAGGTGAGTCTTCTTCTGCAACCTCTTCTAACCTTCTACAGATGTGGATCTCGAAACAGGAATACGATGAAGCCGGTCCCAGGTAAATTTTTCAGCGAAATCGACGCAGAATTGGACTTAGCGAGCGATTCTGCGACGATTTTGAGCTCTAGGACCTTCGGAACAGCGCTGACACCTCCACAGCATCGTCCACCGCAAGTGCTTCTAAGCGCATCTCTAGATTTGCGCAGGCGCAGACGCGGAGCCCGAGGAATCCAAGGTGCCGCCGACTCGCTCGGCGGTTTGTTAAGAGCCGCACAAGAAAGCGGCATAGCTAGTAGTCGATGCAACGGGTTCGTGAAGGTGAACTGGTGCCATGGCGCGACTGAGGTGGATGCCCTTTCTCTCACTGACCCCGTAACAACGCCAGGGCTACTCAACGCAGCAGTCTTGTCCGGTGCTTGGCACGTTGTCAGCCCAGGTCAGACAGTAGGCATGCTTGGCTCACAGCTCACAAGGTCATGGCTCGACTGGAGGCCCGAGGTCGATCACTCGATCGCAGGTGGAGGTGTCTCAGACCCCGCGGCCAAGCGACGCTATGACGTGCGGCCTCCACTCGTTGCGACCCGACCGCAGAGTACGCCGCGACGCTGCGCTCACCCAGTCCTGCTTGCATGATGAGCGGGGGGTGCGCAGGTTCGACCAGAGCCCCCGCTTTCTCGTCGACCACGGCGCGCACAGGATGCAATCGAGGACTCAGCGTCACTCGGCAGCTGTCCAGCCTGACGCCGCGCAGATGCATTCCCCAGCAGGCAGCATGACTACGTCTCAGGCGTGCATAGTTGACTGGGAGGTGAGAGGCTCGCACGTGACCTCGAGCTCGAGTGGAGGCCTCCACCCCCGCCGTCCACTTGACGACCCAGATCCAGATCCCAATCTCATCATCTCACCATCTCTCAGTCCGTCCATTACGCCTTCCTCCCTCCTCACCAACATCATCTTCTTACAACTAATCGGCTCATGTGATCAGCACACATCCACCGACTAAGGTTCAATCACTGCAAGATGAGCAAGCCCCATCCCTTGCGCCTGACATCGACATTGCCGCGGCGAGGTTCTGTCTTCCCTCCGGGTGGCGAATGATCGTCACACTTCCGCTCTTCGCGTCTCCCTTCCACAGTACCAACGTCACCTTGTTCTATCGACGCCACACTGGAAGATGTTCGTGGAGGAAGCCGCCACCCCCGCCTTGCAGCGGCGGTCGTCATGGCTACATCGATCCCAACCACCAGCTGCTCGTCCAGTCACTAGCAGCCACGCTGTCGATCTCATCGCCGACCTCTTCCCCGAAAGAGCGGTACCACGTGAGGATGCGTGGAGCGGTTCTTTGTGTCGTCAATGCGCTGTTGACCACTGGACCGAGACTCGGCAGCGAGGCGACCACTGGGCTTCGGTCTGTCAACGATTTCTGTGGAACAGGTAAGCTGCTCTCCCCCAAGTCTATGCTCACTGTCTTACAGGCAATGGCCCTTTCTCCAAGCATCCTGCTGGTGATTACGAAAGACCCGCACCATATGACGCGCTCCGACCTTCGACAGCGCATCCTGGCCTGGCTCAACGGCAGGGAGGCGCCTTCTCGCGAAGCTTCGTGCGGCAGCAGATGCTCCACCTGCTGAAGCGCCGCGTCCATGCTTTCCGCGACACTGTCGATCTCGTGCACCAGGTCTTCCTCGTGCCACAGACTGGAGCACCTTCTCCCATCGCCTTCCACCACCCAGACCAGTGCGGCTGGCGCGCGCACTGGTACAACCAGGCGAAGGGTAGTGGGTACGGGCGTGTCCCCGAGCTCGTCTTATCATCGGCATACCTTCACCGGCAAGGCGACGACAATGCCCTCCTGGTCAAGCTCCTGGATGCCGCGTACCCGATGCACAGGGGTTACCACCTCAGTGACAGGCTGTCTGCTGGCGGGAAGGTGGAGGTTATCAGCAAGGTTTCCGTCTACGAGGAAGCCATGAAGGGCGACAAGGCCGCTCTGAGGGCGTTATCGACGGCGCTCCGGATGTGCCGTCGACCCTGGCATCCATGATCGACCGGTACGGTCCTGTTCCTGGCGAGGACGGCGCGATCGACGAGCTGGTCGCCAACTCTGCTGGCTTCCTCCGCGTCGTGAGGCAGTTCGAGTAAGTTTTCAACGGTTGGAGGGTGAGCGCAGTCGCTTACTTCACAGGGAGCAGCATGGATCCACATTCCGCGTGGCGCCCCAGTTTCCTCGCAACGAGGCGGGCTTCCCTGTCGGCTTTTAGGAGAAGTCGGCAACGGAGCGCGAGATCTGGCGGCTGTGTGTGCGCGCGCTGCACCGCGCAGAAACCCAGTGCGACAGGGCGTTCGGGCACCAGCCCGAGAACTCGCCGATGGGCGTGCTGTTCCTGGTTCTGGTTCACTGGTCTCGCCATGGGCCAATCGACATGTTCACCGGCGTCCCCTTCGACGTTGGTGGTAGCCCTCACTCGCCCAGAGGGTTCACCATGGTGGCACACCAGGTGCACCATGCCCCATTCAACTTCGGTTTCGACAGGCCGTATCCCACGGACCTGTTGCAATACGACAGTGCTCGGGTGAACGCCCGCTCGAGCTGTGGATTTGTGGAATCGCCTCATTGGCTCTTTCCCATCTCCGGTTACCCGCGAGATTCTGAAATCGGCTCATGCGATCGCCAAGCCAACTGTTGAGGACTTGCAGTAGCAGGTGGCGTCTCGGATTGGGAGCCAAGCGACACGATTAACGAAGAACTCAAGTACAATGGGGTTTCTGAAGCAGTGAGCGAGCTATTTCTTGGCGTCCCGGCACAAACTGGTCTGGCGATTACGATGGCGCTCGAGGACAAGCCCAGTATTGACAACTTGGCTAAACTCATGGAGGGAGCTCTCGGAGGTGCTCGGAGGCGTCCCAACTCTCCCTTCTTCGATGGAGAGCATGCTGAAGAAGTATCCCGCCGCTCCCGATGAGGATGAGCAACTCGAGGAGCTCATGAAGTACTCCCCAGTCTTCCTCGACCTCCTCAAGCAGTACGAGTAAGTGGTTATGGAAAGTACCGAAGCGATTGCTCACTCCAAAGGGACAAGTTCGGCCACACCTTCAAGATCGCTCCTAGGTTCCCCCGGAACCGGTCTGGCTTCCCCACGGGTCTGTGGGACGAGTCGACGACTGAGCAGGACGTGTGGCGGTTGTGCATCCGCGCACTTCATCGTGCGGAGACGGCCTGTGACCGCAAGTTTGGCCCCCAGGACCACAACAGTCCGGTGGGCGTTCTCTTCTTGATCCTCCGCCACTGGTCGCGCTATGGATCTGTAGACATCTTCACCGGCCTACCCTTCGACCTCGGCGGCAGCCCGCACTCGCCCCGTGCATTCACCATCGTGGCGCACCGTGTCCACCACGCGCCGTTCCATCTCGGCTTTGATCGTCCATTCCCGTCTGAGCTGACTCATTACGAGGAGGACAAGGTTAACGCGCGCCTCGAGATCTGGATCTGGAACCGCCTGATCTCGTCCTTCCCTTTCCCAGTGATCATGGCAATGCTCCGATCGGCGCACGCCGTCGTCGAGCCCGTGATTCGGAACCTCGGCATCGCCCACACCACCCCACAGTTCGAAGCCAGCGACGCTCTCGCGCTCGAGCTCAAGTACAACGGCCTAGCCGATTTCGAACTTGAGTACTTCTTCGGAATCCCGTCACCGACTGGTCTCGCCATCCGGGACCCCAAGTCCCAGTACTTGGCGAAGCAGGACGAGTCGAACCCGTCACAAGGGCCTGTCGAGGACCTCGTCGAGACGCTCTCGAAGAGAGGCCTGCAAGACCTTCTTCAAGCGCGAGGAGGTCTTGCTGCCGGCACCAAGGGTGACCTGAAGGTTTGCCTCGCGCAGCTCTCGACGGTCGACGACGAACTCCTCGATCCAGGTATGGTTGTCACTTTGCACGCAATGCTGACCACCTCAGTCGACCACCCCGAATACCTGGCCCTGTGTAAGCTGGGTTGGGACAAGCTCAAGGCCAAGTGTCAAGAGCAGGGGCTGGACGTGGAAGGGTCGAAGGAGGACTGCGCCCTGCGTATCATCGAGGACGGCGAGCGGTTTGCCCGGGGAGACTTTCGCCGGAGCAACTTCGGCGGGCGCCCGCTTTTTTCGTTCCGACGCGGCAGGCTGCTGAGTATCCGAGACTTCGACACAGGCGACGTCTCGAAGAACGCCATCGTACGTGAACTACTTACGCGCCGTCTCGACGTTCTCCGTCCGTTCGCCCGCCTACATGGCATGAATGGCCACGGGGATAAGCTGGACGTCGTGCAGGGGCTGGTTGAGGAGGGCTTCACCTCGGCGGATGTACCGGAGGAAGACACCCCACGTCCTTTAAGTGAGGTGGCAACCTGGTTGGCCGAAACTTTCACCTACCGTCAACTGCGCAGCCGAGCCGCAGGTTATGGGGTTGGCACAACTGGCGGTATCCGTGACCTGGCCGGTCGCATCGCCGAGCACGAGGCTTGGCTCGAGGAGCATGACGGCCATGTTCCCGTTCGAGCTAAGCGAGTGGCACTCGCCAGCCGGCTTCGCGTGATCAACGTCAAGAGCTACAGCAGCGGTTCATCGGCTGCTGTCAGTGACGACATCATCAAGCGTCGCGAGGTTATCGGCAAATGGGATAAGCGCCGCCTCATCGAGCTCCTGGCGGAGGAGCGAGGCTATATGGAGAAGAACTTCCGCGACTTCAAAAAGGACCCGCTGGTGGAGTTGTTCGTCGAGGAGGGCCTTGACCTCGAAGGTCACCTGCCGATTCCGTCGATCCGCTACGGTGAGTGTGATCTAGCAAACAACGCTGATTCCTAGCGTCACACCCACTGTACCTGGGCTACAAGTCGCGCAGTTCGGACGACCTGAACAAGCTCGCGCGCGAGCGCGATATGAGGTACAATGTTGAGAAGGAGGAGCTGGCATGCCGCATGGTCGGATACGACGTGAGTGATTCTTTCCCAATCTGTGAAAGTTTGCTTACGACAGCTTGGCGAGACCGAGGATGCGTGGAAGGCTGGCGGTTTCGGCGGAGACAGGGTTAGCAAGGCGGCCAAGGCTAAGCGGGACATAGGTCGCGCTCGCCGCTCAGAGGTTCTCGGCGACCTTTTCTCGCCAGCCTAGCTCCAATCTCCAACCAGCTCAGCTCCAATCTCCATCCGGCCTAGCTCCAATCTCCCGGATGGTCCCGCCAAGGATCTCATCTTGACATACTCAAAGCATGGCTGTGCCCCGCCGTCTGGCACTCCCTTCTCCTTCCTGAACATATTCTACTGGGAGATTGCCCAGAAGTACAACCAGGGGAGCTCTTGGGCAGCGAGCTCAGCCATCAGCAACTTCGGCCTGGCCGAAGCGGAGGCGAAGGCGTCAGAGGTCCGGCAGTTGTTTCGCCGTTACCTCCCCGCCGGTGCAGTGAGTTACGCCCAGTCGACTCAGTAATTTGGTCAATGAGGTAACCTCGATGACTCTTATGCATATATTCGAGCACTTGGAGCATCACGCCGTACGGTGCAGCATGTTGGGCCACATTCGAATGACGAGCTTCCCTGTCAATCGCGACAAGGCCATCTGTCCCTCATCAGACTAGTCCTCGCACCCCACCATATCGTGGATCAACTCCTCCACTGCAGCGACCGCTTTACAAGGTTTGCATGTCTATAGTTATTGATGCACGTCTAGTCTACTGGCCCAAGCACAGTTCCTCGCCTACGAGCTCGAGTGCCCTTCGCGCCAATTCCCGCGCCGAGACTTCGACCATGTCCTCCTCCCCTCTCTCCTTTTCCCGGAGCCCCCCAACATCCCCGTTCACGTCCATGCTCTGCCGCGGGACATACTCGTCTGCGCTTGCGAGACCCGTGTCCTCGACATCCTTCCCGAACAGCCTGTAATACTCGGACGGCGTGACCCACATACTCGGCGCCGAGGGGACGAAGGCCAACCGTAGGAGGAGGGGGTAGTACGCGAACAGGTGTGCTCTTGGCGATTTGGCGGCTGCGGCGGCCAGTGCCGATGTGCCGTTTGGCTGACCCGCACTCTCGGCAGCGTCTGAGCTCACTTCGCTCGCACCCCACATGCTCATCGTCACAAGATGCGTGAGCACGTACAGCAGCTCGTCCTCGCGGACCCTGTTGTCAGCTAATGGTCAAGGGGATAAAGCTACGTACCGTGAGAAAGGCATCTGGCCGCGCAGCTTGGCGTCGTCCAGGAACTGCCGGAGCGTGAGCTCGAAGCGTTTCAGGACGGCCGGGGCGAAGAGCGCCGCGACGCGGCGTGCGTCATCTCCCCCTGCCTCGCTTTCTGTACGCTCGCTCTGCTCCCGCTTCCCGCCCGCAACCAGCTGGTCGAAGGCCCAGTACCGCACGCCCTCTCCCTCGTCGTTGACTGCCGGCGCCGTCGTGCCGCCCCCAGCCTCGACGTCGTAGTGATACAGCAGGGACGCTCTCCTGAGCGTTTCCGCGAACCGTTCCACGACGGCGGGCTTCAGTCTCGGGTCCCTCAATCTTGCGAACACAGCCCCGCGCATATCGTCCAGGAGAGGGAGGACGAACTCCTCGTCGTCTGGAAGCGGGTCCTCCCCGCTGTCGGCGAGCAGGACGCCGGAGAACACGTCCATGATCGTGCCCCAGATCGCGTCGTAGCGCTCTTCAGTCAGGTCCTTGTCCAGGCCCGTCACGACGTGCCGCAGCACGCCGACGAAGGTGCGCATCGCGGTGCGCCACAGCGGCTCGTCGGAGCCGTACTTGCTCGCCGGGGGGCAGTCGTATTTCAGCTTGATGGGCAGGCTGAACGCCTTCAGGATCGCCTCGACCGTCTCATCCTCGTACAGGCTTTTCTCGCCCGATACGGGCGCGAACACGTCGAGGATCTTGGGCATTGCGAACTTCGACAGCGCGACGTAGCTCAGTTTCGGGTTGCCGCTGCCCAGGTACGCTAAACTGGCAAACTCGGCCAGGTCGCAGAGCACCAAGTGCGCGCCTAACTGGGAGGACGCGACGAGCTCGGCCACGTCCTTCTGCAGAGGCGACATGACGTCCACGTCTGGCCGGTAGTCGGGCGACTTGGAGTACGTCACGAGCGAGCGGAGGATGTTGGAGAACTCCTTGAGCCGGTCGTCGTCCCACTCTAGCTTTGAGTGGAGTAACGGCGCAACCTTGACGAGCACGACGAGGTTGTCCTGCGTGTAGGGATCTTCGTGGGGCTCCTTCAGCGCGCGGCCCAGGGCGACAAACGTGTCCCACGACGGGTCGAGAAGGGGGCTGCCCTTCTCCGCGACGGACAGGACGCGCTCGAGCACGCGCACCGCCGCCGTGCCGCACTTGCGCGGCTCGTTCGTCCAGCTCTTCACGAGCAGGTCGAGGAGATGCTGGTACACGCCCTTCGCGTCGGGGAGCACCATGATCTGCGGCAGGAACTGGCCGAAGATGTTCCCGACACTCGTCAGCGCGAGCACCTGCGACTCGTCGCCCTTCATCCGCTCCATCAGGGGAAAGACGACCTGGGCGAACACCTTGTCCCAGAGCTCGGGGCTGAGGCTGGACCCATACAGCTCGACGCAGCGGAAGAGCGTCTGCATGGCCGAAGAGCGGACTTCCAGGCGCTGGTCGCGCGCAAGCGCCAGCAGCTCCGTCAGCAGGTAGAGCCAGAGCTCCTTCGAGTCGCCCTGGACGGCGTCTGAGACGTTCCACAGCAGCCCGATTGCGTTCAGGGAGATGTTCACGTCGTCGGTCTGCCGCCCGAAGTAGCCCAGGCACACGATGCACTGCCGCATCGCGTCTGCGTCGAGGGACGAGAGGAAGTCGGTGCAAATCAGCGTCAGCGACGGGAAGGCGATGCGCACGAGCGCCGCGTCGCCGCGGTGCGGGTCGCCCGTGCGCTTGCACACGTCGTTGAGCATGTCGAAGATCGTGGGCCAGCCGACCTCGAGGCTGTGCCCCGACGACTGGAGAATGTGGTTCAGCGTCTCGTAGCCCGTGCTGCGCACGTCGTAGTCGGTCGCGACCGTGTTGGAGACGGGGGCGACGTCGACGACCTTGGCGAGCACGTCGAAGATCTGGTGCTGCACACGCGCCTCGCACGCCGTCCGCAGCGACAGCTGCAGGAACTCGGCCAGCGTGTCCGACGCCTGGACGCGGATCGGGGACGGCGCAGTCGTGTGTCGCGCCACAGCTACCAAATGTTGCGTAATGATGCCCCACCCCGGGGACTGGACGAGGCGGTTCACGTTCAGAGTCGCGACGCTGCGGAGCTTGCTAAGCCCGAACGAGCGCTCGGCCGACTTGCTGCTGCTGCCAATACTGATTCCGCTTGTTCGCCGCCGCGGCTCGGCGCTAGGTCGCGGGAGGTTTTGGGCTAATGGGTTCTCCATTCCGATGACCTCGGCGCTGAGCTGGCACAGCGCCGTTACGAAGACGGTGAACGCTGCGTCGTCGAGGTCGCGCGTGTTCTCGAACAGCTCGTTCACCGCGCCCTGTATTGACTCGACGTCGAGGTCCTGCAGAACATCCGGTTTCGGGGCCGCGGGCTCGAGCGAGGGCGACTTGCTCGGGCTCACGGGCGACTGCACGTTGCCTGTCCGGCGGGGCATGCGTGAGCCCGCGTTCAGGAGGTAGTTCGCGTTCTGCAGCGTCTCGAGCACATCGTGCCATCCCGGCCCCATCGTCTGGGCCAGCAGCTGCGTGACACCGATCAGACTCCGAAGACAGGCCAGGTTGCGCTCCGACAGCGACGGCGGGCCTGTTGGTCCGCTGACGAGCGACTCGACCGTTAACGACGCCTTCGGCGGCGAGTCCATGTACGACTGCATCGCGCTCACGACTGTAGGCGGGACAGCGCACCGCGCCAGTGTCTGGAGGAAGGCGTCGCGCGGCGTGCTGAGGTCGAGCGTGCCGCACGCCACCGTGAAGTCCTGCAGCGCCGCAAGCACCTCGGCGAACACCTGGTCCGACAGGTCGGTTGCGATGCTGTACGACAGCGCAGCCAGTAAAGCCGGCCACGCGCTCTCTGCCAACCCCTTTGACGTCTCTCGTGTGTCCTCGGCACCGATGCCCGTGAAGATGCTCTCGGCGATCGCGCACAGCGACTGCACCGCCAGCAAGTACACGTACGTCTCCGGGAAGGCTGGCGGCTCGGCCTTGTCGTGCTGCTCGATGAGGCGCTGCTTGACCCCAGAGTGCGCGCCGAGCCCGACCGCCGTGGGGCCCGACATGGCGCTGGAGACGGCCGAGGCGCCCAATGTCGCGGCCGACGCAACCATGCCGATACCCATGTCGAGATATCCGGAGTTGACGTGCTCGCTCGACGATGCGGGGACGCCGAGGCCGTGCATCTGCGTACCGACGCCGAGCAAGGCCGGTTTCTCGTTGACCAAGTGTCCGAGCGCAGAAACGAGCTTGGCGAAGAGCTTCGTGCCGCCTGCGTGGTCGTACTGCGTCCAGATATTTCGCAGCAGGACAGGATCTCCGCAGATCCCCCGCAGAATCTCGAGTGCAAGGACGTGCATCCACGGCGCCGTCGTGTCCTTCTTCGCGGGCTGTTTCTCCTCGTCCGGGTCCGAGGCGCCGAGCCGGATCAGCGTGAGCAGGTACGTCTCGACCTCGGTTGAGAGCTGGTCGGCGTAGCTGCGCACGAGGACGTAGAGGAGGCGGCACATGCGGAGCGCGACGGGGAAGGAAGGCTTCTCGCCCTGTAGCCGCAGAATTAAAGGGTGCAGCGAGTGCCGCAGCAGGTGCACGAGCTCGGGGTGCTTCTTCACCACGCCCTCGTACCCGCTCAGAATGGACTCGATGAGCTCGAGCCCGAACGTGCGCTGCAGAGACTGCAGCTTGAGCATGACCGGCTTCTCCTTCTCGCTCGAGGTCCACAGACTCAGTCCTGAGGCTGACGGCGCCGCCGCCGTCAGCACGCACAGGTCGCTCAAGATTAGGTATGCGTCCTTGACAGCTGGCGTGACCTGGACGCTCTCTGGCGGTTCGGACGGGAGCGTGAGCGTCTCGGTCGGGTCGTCCTCGACGCTAACACGATCGAAGACGACCATGATCGCTTGTCGGAGCGTCGCCGCCGCCGTCGAAGATACGACGCTGACGCGGCTGTCCTGCAGTTTGAAGCAGAGCAGGAGCGCGGTACCGAGCGTCTCCCCGTGCATGTCGGTGCAGTACGTCAGCATGCTGAGCAGCGTCTGCAGGATCTTGAGCTGGATGTCCACCGCTTGTCCCGACACGGCGCCCAATGTCTGGAGCACGCCCGGCAGGTGCTCGAGCGGCACGCCGCCGAGCGCTACCAGCCGCTGCAGCGCCGCGATGCTGATGCCGACGATCTTGGCGTTCTTCGTCTTGCACCCTAGCGTCATCGGGGCGAGCAACTTGTCCGCGTTCGAGGCGAGCACGTCGCGCGATTGCGGGCCGGGCCGCAGGATCTCGAGGGCAACCTCGCCGGCCTGGACGTCAGCTTTCACGATCGTAGCAGCTGCACTCGAGCTGAAACGAGCTGTTCCGGGTGGCGTTTCCGCAGCCTACTCACGTCCTTGACCTCATGGTTCCTCCGCTTGCTCTCGACGATGAGCTGCTGCAATTCCGATACGAGGAGGTTGTGGTCCTGTGGTCGCAAGTCGTCAGTGCGTCCGGTGGAGGTCCAGTCAGCCAACGTGTACGATCGATGTTGGCAGCGGCGAATCGAACGTGACGCGGACGCGAGGAAGGCACGGCGTCAGCGCGATGCACACAAGCGAGAATGTGGTACTCACCATGGCCGCTGGTGCGGCTCCGTATCTGCGATAGACGGTCGGATGAGTGTTGTTGTGACGAGCTGACGGCCGACGAGGCTCGTGGCTAGTGCAGCTTGGCACGGACTTGCAGCCTGACGCGGCGACTGACGGCACTGCCCTACGCAGTGCGGGGTAAACGACGTACGACGTGTTATGTAATGGCATCACCGTACAGCCTGCGCTGGGCGGGAGCATTCTCGGTATGCTGGTCGCCACCCACCCTGGCTGACGACAGGGTCTGCGCAGACGCACGTCTATTATCGGCACGTGCCTCGAAATTGTTTTGACCTTGACTTCTGGGAGCCATCTATTTCTTCTGCGATAGCACACACAACCATGGCCGTCACCAAGGAGCAGTACCCCGAGTTCATGAAGATGTAAGCCAGCGTTGATGAGCCCTTTTGACTTAAGCTAACCACAGCGCTCACGAGCAGGCGCTCAAGAGCCAGAGCGAGGGCGGCATCCCCATCGGGTGAGTGGAGGCCAAGATAAGATGGACTGGGGCACTAACCTTCAGTGCCGCTATCGTCCACCTTCCCACCGGCAAGGTGCTCGCCAAGGGACACAACCAGCGTGTCCAGATGAACTCCAACATCCGCCACGGCGAGATGGACGCTCTCGAGAACCTCGGCCGCGTCAACGAGGGTGTCTTCCGCGAGTGCGCCATGTTCACCACCCTCAGCCCCTGCATCATGGTGAGTTGTTGTGCCCACACCATAACTGATGTAACCAGTGCTCAGGTACCTGCGTCCTGTACAAGTTTCCCCTCGTCGTCCTCGCCGAGAACGAGAACTTTGTCGGCGGCGAGGACCTCCTCAAGGCTAAGGGCGTCGAGGTCGTCAACCTCAAGGACGCCGAGATCACCAAGATGATGTCCGACTGGATCGCTGGCCCTGTCGGCCAGAAGGTCTGGAACGAGGACATCGGCGAGGTCACCGCTTAATTCTAGCCATACGCATAATAGAGCTCACCGAGAGCACATAGATAACTCTGACCTTCAATGCATACAATCAACAATGTTCAATGAGCGATGGTTCCGGAATCCATCCCTCCAATCGTACAACTAGTCCTCCATCATGAGCCACTCGCGGCTTCCGACCTTGACCTTGTTCGGGTCGTCATCGTCGTCGTCGCTCTCCTCCTTCGCCGGCTTCCGCTTCGGTGGCGGTGGCGGGGGCGCCGCCTTCCCTGGCCCGATGCTGGTGTGGAGCGACTGGATCCGCAGCCGTTTCGACATTCCGGTCGACCGTGCTTTCGGGAACTTGTTCAATACACTCGCCAGATCGTTCCGTGCTGCATGTTAGCTAATGCCCCATTCCGCGAGCTACACGTACACGTCTTCCACTTGTAGCCACTCGGGCCAGGGGTGCTGGGCTTTTCAGATGAAGCCGGTGTGCTCCTTGACGGCTGCAGAGGCCGAGCAGCGGGTGTTGTGGGGGTGGGAGCAGCTGACGAGCCTGAGCTGGCCGGTGCTGGGCCGGGAGTAGTCGGCTGAGCCGGTGACGAAGAGCGCACTGCAGTCGCGTGCGGCGTCTCCACTCTCTTGGTCGGCGAAGCTGGTCTCCGCTGTTCAGTCGCCTGCGGCTGGTTGGCTGCCTCGGCGGATCTCGGGGTGGGTCTGATGGGAGACGTCGATCCAGTGCTAGTCACAGTCGCGGTAGGATTTTCAGTCGCGGAACTGGGAGCAGCAGGGACCGGTGGCTCAGAGTGTTCAGACTGCGATGATGGGCGGTGGCTGGACTGGGAGTTGCTCGATTGACTCGTTTTGGAAGTCTTCGTCGTCTTCGCGCGGGATTCGGTGGTTCGTTGCCGCTTCTTCTTGGGGTCCTCGGGAGGTTCGATCTCTCCGGCGTCGATCCGTCGCTGCAGCTCTGCCTTCTCCGCAGCCTCCCGGGCCTTCTTCTCGGCACGTTTCCGTTTCCGCTCGGCAGCCGCTGCGGCCTCGTCCTCCTGTTTCTTCTGCACACGGGCTGAACGCCTTCCGTTGGCAGAGGTAGCGCTGCTGCCGGACGCCGGGACGGGCTCGATAGACGAAGGCGGCAGAGCTGCAGGGGGCGGCATCAACGGCGCAGAAAGCTCGCCTGTGACAACGCAGTCTTGCGTGTCTAAGAAGTCAATGGGATCGCGGGAAAGTTCTCTCCTAGAGCGCGGGACCACGACTTCGACTAAGGATTGACGGGGTAATCTCATGCGAGGAGAATCGGGGCTGACAGGGTATGAGTGTCGCGGCCGGACTGGGGTAGCGGGTCCCGAGTAGGGCATTGATGCGGACGACATCGAGTTGGAAGCTGTAGCACAGTCAGCTCAGGATCAACGTCGTAAGATGGGCGGATCATGTCCTGTGGAATGACGGTGGTGGGCAAGATAGGCATGATGAAGAGCCGGTCTCCGTGGGCCAAGGTAGTGCCGAGTGCACTGATAAGAAATCGCACGATGTCTCGTGGAGTCTGCCGGACCGAGAGGCGAGACGTGATCGAGGACATGTGCCCCTCGACCGCTTCCTTGTTTCCTCTGTCGGTGGCAATACACCGCTCACCGCGGCACGCGTCTTGGCGGGGGCGAAGATCACTCCGCGCAGCTTTCCGTGATGACCCTCGCGAATCAATTCCTCAGTGCCTGCACGAGACATGACTGATGGTGACGGTAGGAGACTCACACTGGACGGGGCCGGCGAAGGGGGCGGCCGGGCGGAGCTCGAGGTCACGGCTGTCAGCGGTGGTGGCGCTGGAGAGCGTGTAGGGCGAGACGTGGGCGAAGGCGGCTGCTTGTTGGGATGATAGCTCTAACGCTCGTTGGAGCTCTGCCTGTTCTCTGCGGAGAGACATGGGTGAGAGGAAAGACAGGAGGTGAGGTCAGCAGGGTTGTCAGTCGCAGGCGGGAGGGAAGACGCGAAAGTAATGTGGAGGCCGTGGAGGCCCAGCATCGTCTGCCAGGCTGGGCGGTTGAGTCAGTTGTTGACGCGCCTGACTTTGTGCACCGTGCGTCAGGTCACGTGAATGTTTGGTTTTGGTAACACCACGTGGAGTGTTGGTGCGGATTCGCGGAGATGGGCCTATAGGCCCGTTGTGGAGCGTCAGGCTGTACGATCCGCACGGCCGTAAGTGTCAGCCAGTGGTGAAACCAGAGGTCACGTTTTATCCGATGTTTCGCCTGGAACCGGACCGGATACACCGACAAGCCGGGCGGGGAGACTGGGTGCCAGCTACGTTGCGGCCACGCAACCATGCGGGCGATGCGGGCAGAGATCAGGAGATCAGGCGTGTGCGGGCAGCTGGGCAAGCCGTAAGGGCAAGCTGAGGGGCCACCCGGTCAGCAGGGCGAGGGCAGCGAATGCTGTTACGTCAGCGCCGCTCACCACCAAGGAAACAGCAAGGGAGCGTATCCTTAGATGCCGTACCTGATCTGCGACGGGCACCAGCACCGAGGGGAGATAAGACGGTTTGGAGTATCGCCCTGAGATTCCGCCCCCGGTCCTCGCCACCAATGTCATGACCATTCACCCCCAATGTCCCCATTCAGATTTTGGTCATTGGGTTTGCATCCAACTCCACCTCGGCCCTGCGAAGTCTATCGGGCATGTCTGCCTCCCTTCCTATGCCTGTCTGCCAGCCTGATCGGGCCGATGCTTTTCGGACTCTGCCCGCTTGCCGAAATAGACTCTTTACTCTGCCCGAAGGCTGCCTGCGCAACAGCTGGCAACCAAGATCTGATCGAGGGGTCTGCTGGTGCGGCTACCTCGTCCATCTCGTCCAGCTCGTCAAACGCCAACGCCAAAGCATTCCCCTAAGGGACAGGCTGTATGGGGTTGAGACGCTCGCAAACCTATTGATGCGAGACCTTGTTTTGGCCACCGTCCTCGACCGCCGTAGCCCCGTTTAGATACGTTGCTTCAGCCTGGTTGGCTCGCAGTCTTGAGGTCTGGCAATAAGAGGGTGATCATTCGCGTGCATCCTTGAACGCCCCTGCATCGTTTCGTGCCCTCCACTTCCCCTGTGTCCTCAGCATGGTCGCAGTCTGCTTTCCAGGTTGCGCGCTCGATTGATAGCATTCAGTGGCCCACGTTTCCATCAGATCAAACTCTCGGTCAGCTGACTGGAGCTGCATCCTATAGCCGGCCTTCACCCGAAATAGCAACGCTGTCGGGAGTCGGGTCTGCGACCCCCGATCAGTAATGAGTGACTGTCCCGATCCGCTGGTAGGTGCAGTCCAGTGTGTTAGGATCACTCTGCTTTTCCAGCGTTCCAGCGGCGCAGCGGAGATGGGCAAGTGTCGTTCCTCCGGTGCCCCTGGACGAGATGCACAGGACGACGAAAGGGGTATGTAATATCGGGCTCGGAATCTGACTCTGAGCGTTCGCCGTGCGCGCCGTGACGTGCGTGCCCCGGACTGGTTGCCCGTTGGTTGTCAACAAGGCATATGGAGGAGACGGCGCCGAGCATGACCCACGTGCCGCCGCCTTAGGGCCGGCGAGTGCCCGAGTGCAGGCTGACAGCGTTAAGAGTGATGATGTCGATGAAGGTGCCTGGTGTGCGCCAATCGGATCGGTTTCTCGGCGCGGTATTCTTCCGACTGCCCGCCACCGTCGCCACACTGTACGGTGGGCGGTCGAAGATGGATGGATTACGGTGACTGTGCTGTGCTTGTGCTTGCGTGTCGCATGGTTGGCTCCAGATACGGAAAAAGGGCAGATTTCTGGAGCCATTCATGGTGCTGTGCCTGAGACCTCGCAGAGAGCTCGAGAGCTTGAGAGCTTGAGAGCCCCAGGGTGGTGCGTCAGTCAGGCGAGTGAAGCACAGGGTCGTGGGCGAGTGGCCGTAAGGGAGGTAGGAAACAGGGCCGCAGGGGATCGCAGGGTCAGTCAACAATCCGCCTCACTATCTCCGGGCAGCAACTTTGGTTCACCGTAGCGTGCACTCCTCACCTTGCACCTTGACTTGTCGCATGCATCGCACAACACCCTCCATACCACCATCTTCACTCCGCCCGACACCTCACAGCGCCCACGCGCCCCCCCCCCCCCCCCCGCCCCGCCCGCACCGCACCGCCGGCATTCCTCCCCCCGACGTTCCTCCATTTCTTTGCAAGTTCGTCCGAGCACCATCGCAGTGCTACTTGTATAAAACAACCGACCACCATGAGGTAGTCACCTATACCCCCCTCTCACCAACTCACCACCACCAAGTCACTACCACCCAGACAACCACTTGCTCGCCCAACACCCAGCACAGTGCTCTATACCTACCAGCTACCACTTCGACTTCGACACCAACTTCGCTGCCCATCACTTTCTCGATACCAGCGACCTTCGCTTTCGGCTCGCCCCACCGCCCCACACTAGATCTCGGGCTTCAGCAACTTTTCCTCCCCGGCTGCACCGCAAGCAGTTGGCCTTCTGTTCGCTCTATCGCATAGCGTTTTTGGACCAGCCGAACTTCGACTTTTCGGATCTTCCCCCTGTTCATTAGCGCCATTCCGACCTTCGGCTCGTGCCTCCTACTTCCTTTTCAGACGCCACCATAGCCACCACAACCGTCATCTCCAGCCCCGTGGAGAGCTCTTCCTCTGTCCTTTCCGAGGCTCTTCACCCCATCACTTCGCCAGACCACCGCGCCGGGCGCATTCTCCTCTCGAACATTAGGGCGCAATCACGCTCGCGTTCCCCCGTCAAGCGTTTCGGATTCCGCCGCACCATGGTGTCCACTTACGATGCCGAGCGCGACGATGAGCGACCGCCGCGACGCAACAGTGTCACCCAGGAGCCAGTCAACTACAACCACCTGAGCCACACGGGTTCCTCGTATGATCTGCACGGCTACGTCAAGCCTTACAGCACTGCCGCCGATCACCCCAGCCCGGGCGGCTCCCAGCGCTCAGTCGGGGGCGAGAGCAACGCGTCCGGTTCCTCTGCCCGGAGCAGTGTCTCGGGAGCGTCCGGTTCATCTCGTCCAACGTCTCGACAGAGCATGAACTCGATCGCGCTCAATGGGCGCAACGAGCCTTGGGCTCTGCAGTTCGAGCGCCTGCGCGACCGCCTTGAGGGCGCGCAGAGCCGCGACGAGAAGCTCGCTGCCATGGGCGCTTTCGTCCAGAGCCTTCCGCCATTCTACGCCGAGGCCGCCCGCTACATGGTCGCGAGCGGCAAGCCTGTCAACGTCGACTCTCTGTACCATTACTTCCGCAAGCTTGACAAGACTTCGTCTGCTGCTGCCGCTTCCACGAGCCCAAGCTCGTCTCGCCGTTCATCTTCCACGCCCAGCGACGCCCGCCCCCTTTCGCGCACTCGCAAGGTCGGCGCCCTCGAGCCCGAGTTTGGAGGCTTCTCGCCCTCTCGCCCCCAGATTGCCAACCTCCTCGTTGAGGAACGCGCGGAGCTCGCAAAGCGCGACAAGCGTGTCCGCAAGGACGTGCCTACTTCCGCCTCCCTTCCTGCCTCCAAGAGCGACGCGCTCGAAACCGACGGCGGCATCGAGACTACCCCGGCCTAATTCAGGCAGTGAATGCCTCGCTTGTGCATGTGTGCATAAGCTCATTCCCCTCTTACAAACATCAAATTGTGGCTTGGCAGCTGTGCTGCTGCACTTGAAGACCGCAGGTGACAGCCAATCGCCTGGCTTCACTGTGAGGTGGTGCCACTGCCAGGCTCATCGCAAGCGACGACTGGTGGATGTAGCGCACTCCGCCCGCCCCGACTCTCTGGGGCCCGCCAATCGCTCCCCGCGTAGTTTCTGACGGCGGCAACAGTCCAGATTTGCAGATTCGGGCCCGGGCCAGTCTCCGAACGGATATGTGCATGTCCGAAAGTGCGCAGGAAGAACTCAGGTCTCGCGCCCGCGCTACAGTGGGTTTCTTCCTGGTCTGCATAAGGCCTCGCAGAGCAACATCGGTCCGCCAACCTCGCCAATTAGCCCAGCACGGCCAGCATCGCAGCAACGCCCAGCCGCCTCGAGCGCGAGGGCGTGTTAGGTTGTTCGGTTCATGCTTGCTTCAGGAGCGTACCCTGAGAACCCTCATCCCCACCCTTTCTCAGCTTGGCGGCCCACGCTGTCCACCCCTCGTACCCCCTCGTCTATCCTTTCGCCTTCCCTCGGCAACAACTGTATCGTATCGACTGCATCACACCATGTACCATAGCGTATCACTCCATAGGTCTGCGTCTGCGGCGACGCTCAGAAGACAAAGTAGGAAAAAAATGATGATACAAAGCATAAACACATACCCAAACACAAGTGCATTCCAGTGGAGCGAGGAGGCGTACGCGCCGCGCATGATTACATCACTGGCGTTGGCGGCGCGGTTGGCGCAACAAGCCGCAAGCCGGCGGACGCGAGCGCGCCAGGCCAGATCTGGCGTCGGAGGCTGAGGCGCGCAGTGGTGCCGGGTTGGCGCCGCGCATCACGCGGGCAACATGAGGCTGACGCAACGTCACAGGCCCGTAGTTGCCGTCCGTGTTCGCGGCCGTGCTGCTCGCTTCGGAAGGACGGTATGCGCGTGCCTCCGTTCCTCCAACCCACTCGGCATCATGAGCATCACGATGCATCATCATGACGCTGACGCTCGGTGCGGGATGCCGCATTCCCAACATCTGCTAGTCACTAGGATCGCCGGAGCACAGTCGTGAAAATCTGGAGCCACGCACAAACGAGCACAAGTGTCATGCAGATCGAAAGACGCCAAGCGATGAGCCATTCCGTGCACCGCCCAGTGCTAGCCAGTGCTCCAGGCCTGGCGGCGCGGCACCCACCCAACTCTATGCAAGGCCCATGCAGGCGCGGCCCAGCCGGCCCAGCCCCGCCCAGCCCCGCCCAGCCTGACCAGCCAGGCCAGCCTGGGCCTCCAAAAATCGCCGCCACCCCTCCCGGCCGGCACGGCGAGCAAAAGCGCGGGGCCTCCCTACGGCTCCTGCGCGATCTGCGGCCCGTGAAGGACATGTGCCCAGCCCCGTGAGAATGCAGATCCCTCCCTCCCGAGCGTGCACTCGGCTGCAAATCGAGTCACAGTTCAACCCGTCACTATGCGTCTGTAACCGTCAGACGATGCAATCGAGTGCATCTCTTGCTCGGTGATGTGCATCGACCTGACGGGACATTTCCCGCTATGCATACCGTGCATGTCAGCTAGACCCGCAGACGCCGGGTAATGCATGCACGCTTACGCATTGCTGTGTCGTGGAACGCTCATGGCGAGCTGGCCAGCATGACGGTTGACTCACCTCATGCTGCGGCAGAGGTCGACACCCTCCGATCCCAGTACACCCCCGTGACAATCGTGACGAGGTGGAGGTGAGGTGCGGAATGACGACACGCGACATGCGCGACACGCGAGTCCTGTCCTCCTTTGGATCCCTGACATCATCGCCGTCATGATGATGCTGCCGTTTAACTCCGCCGTCCTCTCAGCTGTAAACCTTGACCGATCGGCCAACAGCTGTCCGATTCGGACACTTTCTCTGCCCGCAGCGTGCCAGCGAAGAGCGTGCAATAGCCCGCAGGCACGTCCCCAAGAACTCTAACCCTGTGCAGAGGCACGCCGAATTGCAATACCTTTGGCTCTGCACATTCTTGCTGGGTCAGCTGGGTCAGCTGGGTCGGAAAAACTGGAAAAACTTCTTGCTTCACCGTGAGACGCTCCTCGGCGACGAACTCACAACTCACGGGACACGGACACTTGCCTCCCGATCATGCATTGAGCAAGGGCACTGTGGGAACGGGAAGCAACACGCAAGCGTTGCCTGGACCGCGGAATGCGATCAAAGCATGCTCCAGTGTGAGACCGGCGTCGAGCTCGATATCCGCCTCATTCCATCATGTCTCTCCGCGCAGCGAGACGGACGTCGGTGCGTCCGAGATCGGGTCGGGAGACATTTCCGATACAATCTCTGCTCCTGTGCTCTCCCTCCTGCATTCTCCTCTCACCCCTTGTGCATTGCCTCTGCGTGCACCTTGCTAAACTTTTCCTGTGCATCCTCGTATGAGTGGAGCACCCGCTAATCGCTACACCCGCTTTTAAGCTCTGCAGGTAGATCATTAATTTTGGCAGGCACTAGGGTATCTACGCCCGCCGAGGTGCCGACTCCTGCTTGCTGCTTGGTCACCGAGCCGTCGGCCCGGAGTTCCTGCGGGCAGGACCTGAGGGCCTGCTCCTGCGGGCCTGACGAGCAGGGGAGCGAGTGCGGAACCGTTACCCTGAGGAGTCGGAGGTGCGCCGAGCCACGTGAGTCGTCATATGCCAGGCACGGAGGGACAGAGGAACGGCCGCCTCCTTGTCTGGTTTTTCGCTTGGCTATATTCGCAGGTGATATCCGCGATAACTGGCCCGCACGGGGGCGCGGATGTGGTGCTACCACAGGTTTTTCTGTTGCTACATTTGTGGAAGACTGGTCCTGCGCCGCTCCATCATTTTTGAATCGCTTGCTGTGCTTTGCCGACGCTGGTCGCGACGCTGCTGAATGCAGACCAGCGCTCAGAATACTGCTGGGAGGGTGAGTGGGGGATGGCAATGTGGGCACACTGGGTGGGGGTCAATAAAGGCACCCAGGACTAGCCCCGTCCACTGCCCGGCTCACCACAACCCGGAGGCAGGACGTGAGCTCGCCGCAGCTTCCGTGTTCGGCACCCGTGATCGAAGCTACGCTGTCGGAGGATCGCAGTTCCTCACTCTCCCTGGCCTCGTTGCCATTCCAGAGCCGTGGATCATAAGGCCGCGGCATGTGGGGGAGTTCAGACACCGACACCGAGCGCGGGCCTGGCGACGAGCGTGGCCTCGCCAAATGCAGAGGGCCTTCTCACGAGCATGTTGTAAGGGGACGATATCCTGCAGGGTTGGCATCTCGAGATAGCTAGGGCGAGGAACAAATGTTCAGGCAGCGTTCAGGCGGATGCTGGTCGCGCGCCGATGACTGCCACTCGTGCGACGATGACTATTTGGGGTACTGCGCATCGCATGCATCGCCTCATGCGCTGTTAGCAAAGCCGCTGTTGGTCCTATTTAGCCCGTTTCGCTCGCCAATCTGCCTATTTGCAGCTAGAAGCGAGAGATAAGACGATCTCCTCGGTCGTTGGATCTGCGCGGGGAGGTGCCTCGCCAGGGCTGCACATCTCGTCTCATGGGCCCGCATGCACAAGCATTTGCATGCCGCCGACATCGGAGCCCTCCCCAACGTAAAGGTGAGTAGCCAACGAGCGCGAGGATATTCCCCATCCGGTCGTCCGGTCGGGCAGGGGTGGACGTGCTGGAGTTAGATGGACTTAAGGTCGCTGGCGATCGCTGGGTGCCACGCGGGAGTCGCGATCGCCACTAGTCCCCGACCCCTCGCCCAAACTTGGGCATGACTGCCGCGGTTATCTGCTCGCTTCCTTGGCACTTCTCTACTTCGAGCCCCTGCATTCCTCCTTCATTAAGCCGCCGGGCCGCCGGGCGTATGTACGCTTGAGCATGCAGGCTTAATTGGTGCCGGGCGTCCCCCGGAACCACGTGAGCGAGGTGACTACTCCACACCTGCAGTCAGTAATGGTGAGTGCTGAAGTGACACGTTGCCGGCGCGTGCAGAGTTCGAAGGTTCTTGTGAGCACGACAAGTAAACGTGCGTTGAGATGAGGAAGAGAGAGAAGTCGAAGCAGAAGCCGACACGACATTCATCTTGTGATCAGCACTGATTGCGTCGGAAGCAGTGTTCACTATGCGCGCATTGCCCGTGCGGTGCAATGTGCGACGTATGCTCACTGCAACTGACACACTGCGTGATGTGTGACACGCACAGGCTGGGCATGCTGAGCACAGGTGCGGGCGCATGGTCACCGTACGGTGCACCTGCAGCGGCTATGACGTCATGCTGGCAGGGGGAACGGTCACGAGACCGCCACGTGAAACGCACGCTCCTGGATTGTCTGAATGGATCTGAATGCCAAGCCAGCGCGCCTGCGTCTCCTGAACCGACTGTGGATGGATCCGGAGATCTATTGCAGGCAGACGGTACGGTGGAGGTTGCGTCGTCCCAGTCCTGCCATGGTCAATTGGTCAACTGATGTCCTCGACGTGTCACACTCGTCGTAACACTTCACACAACACTCCAACAGCAAGAGCGCAACGCTCCATGTCCTCCCAGGGCCATGGCATGCTCGACGACGCTTGGTGGGACACGTTCACCACCAACGCGAGCGACTACGATCTCGGAGCTCCAGTCGGTACGTGGGCCTTCCCCCGAATTGTTTACGTCTGCGATCGGCTGACATACCGCAGGCTTCGGCGCGAGCTCGACCGTCTACTCCGCAGTATTCAACGACCCAGACTCAAGCACTGACGAGTGGAGACCATGCGCCGTCAAGGTCTCTAGTACGGACCTCTCGCAGCTGATCCGCGAAGCGCACCTGCTCGGACTGTGCAGGCATCCGAATGTGCTGCGGTGGGTCCCCCACTGCAAAGCGTTACTGACCCCGCAGCGTGCTCGCAACCTTCACGC
Organism: Trichosporon faecale; assembly: GCA_039545375.1. Classification (NCBI taxonomy): domain Eukaryota; kingdom Fungi; phylum Basidiomycota; class Tremellomycetes; order Trichosporonales; family Trichosporonaceae; genus Trichosporon; species Trichosporon faecale. Next base: position 536,723 of record BCLU01000010.1, read on the forward strand.
TGCCTCCGGATCATGCCCGCGTCGCCATCGTGACCCCGCTTATCGAGGGCGGCTCGCTGCTGAGCATCCTCGAGTGGCGTGCGCGCACCCCGAAACGAGGGCGGATAGCCCTCGACGAGGAGGAGGTCAAGGCCGTCGTGAAGCAGGTTCTCGAGGGCATGGCGTACCTGCACGCAAACGGGTTCTTGCATGTGAGTCTCCGCTCCACCTGCTGCGCAAGTTCTTTGTGCGATCGCCTATCACCCTATCAAGGCCCGGTACGGTACGGGGCGTGTTGTGTACGGTTCGGAACGCTTGGACCCTCGGGTGGCTGTGCGACTGTGCGGCCGGGAGCCGAGCTGCCGGTACGCCGGTCCCGGACTGAGTCCGAGCACCGCGAATGCACATTCGGCTTGCATGTGACCTGCATGAATGCATGCGCATCAGCCGTGGCTGTCCATGCATGCGCATGCGCATTGTGTCATACCATGCACATGAGACGACGGTATCATCAGCTGACAACAGCGCGACCTCAAGGCCGGCAATCTCCTGCTTGCTCCGGACGGCACGATCCTCCTCGCCGACTTTGGAGTCGCTGGCGACGTCAACGTACCCGATACGCCGGTGACAGAGCTCCCGGAAGTGGAGGCCGTGCGCTTCGACATGCCCCGCGTCAAGGTCGTCGCCGGCCTGCCGGCGGCTACTGACGCGCCTTCCTTCGTCAAGGAGATTGGCAAGCGCAAGTCCTTCGTTGGCACAGTGGGTTTCAGCTATGTTTAGGTATGCGACCAGCTAACCGCAGCCGTCATGGATGGCCCCTGAGGTTATCCGCGGACAACCATACGACGCCTCGGCCGACATCTGGAGCCTCGGCATCACTATCATCGAGCTCGCGACCGGCGCGCCACCGGGTCGCGGCCGACCAGCCGATTTGGCTGCTACCGCGCGTGAAAGCACGCCGGCGCCGCAGCTCCCGGCCTCATTCTCGAAGCAGATGCGCGACTTTGTGTCCCTGTGCTTGCAGAAGGACCCGACACGGCGGCCGGCAACGACCGAGTTGCTGCAGCACCGCTGGCTGAGCAACGCCAGAGGCGGCAAATTCCTGTCGAAAGCGCTGCTAGCCGACGTCGTCAACATCACGCAGCGGCAGGAGCTGCGGCGCATCGATACGGTGTCGAGCATGGCGTCTGGCGCGCCATCATGGGACTTCGGCTCGGTTCCACCGTCGCCGGTTGCTCGCTTCAGCAGCCCGAGCTTCTTCAGCACGTCGCCAATAGCAACGCGCGATGAGCTGCCGCCGAACGCGCTACCGCCCAACTCGCCTCGCATCAGTCTGCATCAGTGGGCCGAGCTCACGAGTGACTCTCTTCCGCCGACGCCCGGGATCGAGAACCCCGGCTCGGGGCTGCTCTTCCAATCCATGTCGAGCAGCGCCCTCAGCACGGCCTCGTACACGACCGCCTCGTCCAAGCTCTGGCACCGGAACTCTAAGGGCAGCATCCGCACGCGGGGCGTTCGCAACGTCCGCAGCAGCATGGAAACGTCGCACGAGTCGCCATTGCGTGGTACCACGACGATTCCGGACGAGGAGTTCGATGTTGGTGTCAGCGGTTCGCCACGATCGAGGTCGCAGCCGCCGCAGCGCCGTTCAAGGCAGACATTCGAGCCGCACCCGCCATTACCCGTAGTCCCGCAGTTTGTCCGCGAGCCGCCGAGCCCCGACCAGCTGACTCCGGACGGCAGCACGAACGGCAGCTCTGGTTTCGATCTCGAGCGCAAGATCACGCCGACGCAGCAGGACCCCAACCCGCAGCCAGTGTCTACGCCAACGCCGCACGCGACTGCCAACGGCCACATTGCAGGAGTCAACGGCCACTCGAACGGCTACGCCCAGAGCAACGGCAGCAGCAACGGGCACGGGAAGCCGGGCTCGAAGCCGAGCTCCATCACGGACAGCTCGTCGACGGAGACGGGGCAGACGCCGAAGCTCATGCCTGCTCACAAGTTCGACGTCCCGATGCTGAAGCTGCCGTCGCGCGACCGTTTGTTCGGCCGCAACAAGGACAAGGAGGTGAACCTCGAGAAGGAGGTGCACAAAGAGACGAAGGAGAAGGAGCACAAGGGCTTCAATCTTCCCTGGCGGAAGAAGTGAGGCGCAACTCTTGCAAGCAGCGACGACGAGGACCAACTCAGATAATTACATCCTTAATTCTGACCATTTCATCACTTGATACCCCATCAGATCCGCTTCATCACTCATCGCATTTGAAACGTCCGCAAGTCTGTATTCACGACTCCGCAAGATTAGTTGTATGCACGCACCTACGTCACGATGTGCATGGGAGCAGACCCACGAGAAGCACAGGTTCTCTTGTTTATCCCCGTATCTCTCACGTATCTGGCTGTATCTCAAATGTTTCTCACAGTGTCTCACATTTCTCACCGTATCTCAAGTGTCTCAGCCTCCTTGATAAGAAGGAAGTGTAGGGTGGTGACTAACTGACTGGCAGTCGGAATGCCGGCTGTGCCGGCGGCCGGGTGGCGGCCTGGTCGATGAACGAGCCGGGCGTAGCCACCGGTGCTCCTCTGTGCCCTGCCACCGGAACGCTCACGCAGATCTCATGACTCATGCAGGCTCGCGTGATGCAGAAGATCACTTGTGCACGTGCACTCGCGCTTCCAATTCGTGGATCTCAGTTGACTGATGCAGCGTTGTCGATTGGGACCGACGTAGGTTAGGGTCCACACCTCACTCGCCGGCTGTCACCCAGGGAATGCGTTCTGGTCAAGGGTTGAGGCGAACCTCAAAATTTGGTCTGCCGTATTCGCGGCAATGACACTCATGCACAGCTGCATGCTTCTGCGCAACATTCCAGTCGTCAACCTGGCCAGGCATATCTAGCATGCAGCTAGCAGATGACAGAAATGCACTAAGAAGATCGCGGATAAGGAAGGCACCAAGCGATAGCGAAAATCTGATAACGGAAAAATCGGGCGGCAGAACGGAGAAGACCGCTCACGTGCCGCGCATGCCCCAGTCTTTCTGCCTGCGTCCAGGCGGCCGAGGGAGATAACGGCTGCGCTCACTGGTGCGCTGGTGCGTACGTCCGGTTCTTCGGCCCTCGGAGCCAGAGAACCCTTACCGTGGCTGTCATTTTTGCGGCAAGCCGCCGCAAGTCACCGTACGCACCACGGAGCCACAGCAGGCACACCGTAGACCGCTCCAGCGGTGACCGAAATTCCTGTCTCACGTGTGCGTGTGGCAAGGATAGCAGATAGACGGGTGCGCTATCTCCTCCTTTCGCATTGTCACTCACCACCCCCTCTGAGCTATCGCTCCACCACGGCTCGCGGTCCGGCATCGCGGCTTCGCCCAACTCTCGACTATCGTTGAGACACCCGACGTCGCTCGTTCTAAAAGAGACAGCTCGCCCACGTTCGCTGGCTCCTCAACCCCCGTCAAATCCTCACAAAACGACTCCAACCCCTTCATTCTCTTAAACCCTCCTATAATCGTACCGCGATGAGCACGACTACACCGATAGATCTCGAGAAGGGCCTGCCGGCTGACGCCGAGGTCGAGATCGACAGCCGCCCGACCTCGATCGGCCTCAAGGACGACGACATTCCCGTCAAGATGAGCGCGCTCGACAAGTTTCAGTACTACAACCACAAGCTCGAGTCGATGATCGGCATCGAGGCGCGTGGTATCGAGCGTGTGCCCGACGACGAGCGTCACGACACCCGCCTCTGGGGCAACCTCACGATCTGGCTCAGTGCGAACTGTGTCCTGCCGACGTTTGGAACTGGAATTCTCGGACCCCTGACCTTCGGCATGGGCCTCGGAGACTCAATGTGAGCACCTCGTGTGGTCTGAAGCGATAGTTGCGCCTTCCATCGCTCTAGTAGCGAGAGCCCAGCTAACGCCTCAGGCTCACCATCTTCTTCTTTGTGATTTTCGCGTCCACCCTGCCGGCGCTCTGCTCGACGTTCGGCCCCAAGCTCGGCCTGCGCCAGATGACCTCCGCGCGCTACGCGTGGGGATACTGGGGCGCCAAGTTTGTCGCTACTCTGAACTGCATCGCTTGTGTCGGCTGGAGTATCGCGAACACGATCGTCGGCGCCCAGACGCTGTGCGCCGTCGGCGAGTGGTCCTTCTCGGCCGCGGTCGGCACCGTCATCATCGGAATGGGCACGCTCGCCCTCGGCCTGTGTGGCTACAAGGTAATCCACCACTTCGAGCAGGTCGCCTGGATCCCGACGGCGGCTACGTTCTTCGTCGTCATCGGCGTCGCAGCCAAGCACCTCGTGAACACGCCTATGCCTGTCGGCCAGGCGGAGGCTGCGAGCGTGCTCTCGTTCGGCGGCGTCGTCTTCGGTTTCTGCATCGGCTGGGTCTCTCTCGCGTCCGACTACAACGTCTACATGCCCTCGCGTGCGCCCGCCTGGAAGGTCTTCATGTGGACGTACATCGGTGTTGCTGTTCCCTGTGTGCTTGTCATGTGGCTAGGCGCTGCCATTGCTGCCGCGACAGCCGCCGGTGAGTTCGCTCCTATCGGCTCAGCCCTCGCCAACTGGTGGAGCATGTACCAGCAGCACGAGGTCGGAGGCATGCTGCACGCAGTCATGGTGCCTCCCATGGGCGGCGGCGGCAAGTTCTTCATGGTGCTGCTCGTCCTCTCGGTCGTCGCCAACAACATCGTCAACGTGTACAGCATGGGCATGTCGATCAGTGTCATTACACACTACCTAGCCCTCATCCCGCGTATCGTGTGGCCCTGCGTCATTACCGCCATCTACATCCCCGTCGCGATCGTCGGCGCCGACCACTTCGGCGAGACGCTGCACTCCTTCCTCTCCGTGCTCGGCTACTGGCTTGCGATCTTCGTCACCGTGCTCCTCGAGGAGCACTTCATCTTCCGCCAGGCCGACTGGGGCCGCTATGACCCGGCGCTCACGTGGAACAACCGCAAGCTGCTTCCGATCGGATGGGGTGCGCTCGGCGCCTTCTGCTTCGGCGTCGTCGGAGCGGCCATGGGCATGGCGCAAAGCTTCTACGTGTCTCCCATCGGAAAACTCGTCGGAGGCGACGCCAACCCGCACGGCGGAGATATCGGGTTCGAACTGGCCAGCGGCTTCACGGCCGTCACGTACCCGTTCTTCAGGTGGCTGGAGATCAGGTTCACGGGAAGGTAGTCACTGTATACTAGCAGCATCGCATCGCATGTACATTATGGCATCTCATACTCGCATGAGAGCACGCAGGTCACAGAGGCCCGCAGGTATTCCATCGCCCGCTCTTGATCCACTTCTCAGCTTGGGATTCTCGCACACCAACGTCTCCCACGGTCGACAAACAGAATTTCAGATTTCAGTTTCCCACGGCCGCAAAACACAGATTGAAGGTTCCCACGGCAGCTAAAATCACAGATTTGATATTTCCACGGTAGCTACACCAAAGATTTCTGATCCAAAACACAGATTCGAGAATCGAGGTCGAAGCTCACCTCTCCTAAAATTAATGTTTCCCACGGTCGCTCCAACTCTGGTTGATCAGCTTTCGTCGGTGCACGCCGACGCTATGCATCTACCTCGGGCCCAGCAGTGTAGTATGCTCTTGGCTGCGCCACATGCCCGAGTGGCGTATGCACTGGAAGCAAGTTCTTCCACGACGAGCTCTCTGAGTTCTTCCATGTCAGGTCTGCGATCGGCCAGGCGCATCGGCGTGTTCTCCCACGCTGCCCCTGGGCAACCTCTACTTGCCCACGGACACCTCGTTGGCCTTCCCTCAACATAACTCTTTGTCATCCGTCTTCAACGCAAAGCATACGTGCATCAACGACCATGTCACCAGACCCAACAGTGCGCTTACTTGCTGCGACAGACGACTAGCTCGCCAAGAGCTGCGCTTAGATGCAGCTTATCCGAACAAGCACTCGCAACGTCTAAGCGCCGTCATTCCCAGATAACGGAAGCGCAGAAACTAAATCGAGAACCATTCGGCATGTGCTGCCCGGGTGAGCTAGGCGGGGCCCACGATCTCGCTACAGGGCCATTCATAAAAGCGAAGCGGTGCAGACGCGGGTCAGCTGAGCTAGCGGTTAAACCGTTTCGTACGCTCGTAGATAACTCTACGTGGGGTGCTCGGTCCGAACGCCGAGTCCCGCGCGACTCCACAAGGAACGCAAAACAGCGGACCACGGAGCGTGCTGCCGAGGCACCGTATTTCCCCACATCCCTCAGGTACATCCCGCCGGGTCAAGCATACTCTGCATAGGCAGTGAGTTCGGTGCTCCGTGCATGGAAGGTGGGCATGCTGATACAGGTGATCGGGTGGGGTCACATGTGTGCGTTCATTCATGGTCCTTTATACTCAGAGGACAGGGTTTCAAAGCGCCGAAGTGCCCGAGAGGGTGCACGCGGTCCGTCGCGGGCTCGCGGTGCTCTTATCTCCAAGTGTCTGCAATTAAGGGGCAAGTGCCGAAAGGGGCCACCTTCGTATTTACGCTCGTCCGCTCGTCCGCCGCCCCCGCGCTCTCGCGTTCCCGAGCGATACGCGAACTCACTGGTCTACACGCCGCTTGCGGCCCAAGCCGGCAGTGGAGATCTGCCTCGTTGCGGCACGTTCGCCGCGTTGGACACATCAGGACATTGAGTTCATGGAGTCCATGGCCCCGCGGAACCCCGCATCCAGAAACGTTCCCCAGCCCACTAGCGCACAACATGCGCGACTGGTCGCGCGACGGGAAGCGGACGGGCGAGTTCAGCGTGCGCTCCGGCTATCTGCGGGTGGGGTTAGCTCCTCTCGACTGATATAATGTGGGAGCCCTATCGCGCGCAGCCCCTGTTCCCCACCTGAACGGTATCTCCTCTGTCACGTTACTGTTCTGCCACCTCCTGCCATGGTGGAGAAGCTCGGCTACAATGGCGAGAAGGGTGCCGGCGTAGGAGAGAAGGATGTGGTACCGGCCGAAGTCGAGGTCGTGAGTTGGACATTGCCGTCCCGCGCTGACCGCAGATGCCCATCGGATCCCGCGATGTCGACGATATCGACATGGAGAAGGAGAAGATCGGCATGTACACGGACGACCTGCTGGCCAACGGTCACATCCAGCTCACGCGCGACGAGCTGCTGGATCTCGAGTCTCACCTGCCGGAGATGCCGGCCGACAAGGCGTTGGAGGTCCTCAAGGAGATCTACAAGATTCACAAGCACGACCCGCGTTACAGTGCCGAGACGGTGCACCGGATCCAGCAGTTCACGACCGAGTTCGACCACATCATGGGGAACCCGGCCGAGTTCGACCACCTGATCTACGAGATGCGCATCTTCGCGCTCCTGTGTACGATCTCCTCGCCTTACCCCGAAGTCCGTGCCGTGGCTACGGCTGTAGACAACACGGAGGAGGCGTCGCTTACTATCCGTGTCTGGGTCGTGGGCACGACCCTGTCCGCGATCGGTTGCGTCATCAACGCCATCTTCGCGCTCAGGTACCCCACCATCTCTATCAGCTCCAACGTTATCCAGCTTGTCGCGTACCCGATCTGTGTCGCCTGGGGCAAGGTGATGCCACACTGGCACATCTTCGGCTACCCGCTTAATCCCGGCCGCTTCACCCGCAAGGAACACCTGCTCATCACCATGCTCTCTGCGCTCGGAATGGCGTGGCCTCCGACCCAACACCTCATCTTCGTTCAAGCTATGCCTCACTGGTTCGACCAGAGCTTCGCAAGGCAACCAGCCTACCAATATTTAGGAGCTTTAGGAACGAACATGATGGGCTACGGCTTTGCAGGATTGACGAGGAGGTTCTTGGTGTATCCCTCGTACTGTGTGTGGCCGACGAGCTTGGCCACAATAGCATTAAACAACGCTCTCCACGAAGTTGGGTCACGTGCCACACCGGTTCTCGGCCCGGGACGCACCACGTGGCGTGCCTCAATGTTCAAGTGTTTCTGGGTCGTCTTCGGCATCTACTTCGTCTGGTACTTCTTCCCCAGCTACATCTTCCCGAACCTGCAGCTGTTCGACTGGATTGCATGGATCAAGCCGACCAATGGCAACCTTGTGGCCCTGACCTCGGTCAACTTCGGAGCGGGCTTGGGACTCAACCCCTTCATGACCTTTGACTGGGGCACACTCGCCGGCACGGCGGGTATGACGCCGATGTTCGTCCCGATCAACTTCCTCGCCGGACTGTCGATCGCGATGCTCGTCGGCATCATCTTCTACTACACGAATGCCTACAACACCTCGTACCTGCCGATCAACTCGCCGAAGACCTTCGACAACAAGGGCAAGGCGTTCACGGTCACGAACATTGTCGACAAGTGGGGCGTCCTCATCCAGGAGAAGTACCAGCAGTACTCTGAGCCGTGGATGAGCGCGACGCGCTGTGTCGCCTTCATCGGCATGTTCATGTACACGTCCGCCACAGTCGCGCACACCTTACTCTACAACCGGCACGAAATGAACATCGGCTTCCGCAGTGCGTGGCAGGATCTGAAGCGCTCGTGCCGCAACATCAAGAACTTCATTCTGCGCCGCCCCGTCGACCAGGAGGCGCTCGAGAAGGAGAAGATGGCCTTCGGCGACGACATCCACTACAAGCTGATGCAGGCGTACCCCGAGGTGCCCGAGTCGTGGTACATGGCCGTCCTCATCATCTCCATGGTCTTCCTCATGGTGTGCCTGGGCGTCTACACAAACGTCACCCCTGCCGTCGTCCTCTTCGCCATCCCGATGACCGTCATTTTCACCATCCCCATCGGTATCGTCACTGCCGTTTCTGGTCTCGAGCCCTCGCTCAACACCATCAGTATGCTCATCGGATCGGGCATTGCAGGGGGCGACACGCTGCTCGTGCAGTACTTCAGGATGTGAGTTTCAGCGCGTTCACGCGATGTGGCAGCCAGTGGGGTTTTCTCCAATTTCCCCTTCGACCTTCCACCCCACTTCCAACCTCAATGCTGACATTCCAGGTGCGGTTCTGAGCCCGCGTACCACGCAATCAACTATGGTTCGTGCAATTATGCACCCGCGGAGACCCGCTGACCCCACAGCCAACGACCTGAAGCTGAGCCACTACGTCAAGATCCCGCCCCGCCACATGTTCTACGTCCAGATGTGGGCTGGGTGAGTGCCCCCACCTTCGGAGCCGTGCCTGACGCCTTTCAGCTTCCTCGCCACCATCATGACCGTCTCGCAGTGGAACTGGCTCATGAACATCCCCGACGTGTGCACTGAGAAGGCGCCATTCCGCCTGATCTGTCCTGCTGGTCAGAGCGACTACTCTAACTTCATTTTCTGGGGCACGATCGGCGCCCCGCGCCTCTTCGGCGGCGGGAAGCGGTACACTGCTCTGCTCATCGGTTTCCCGCTCGGCATCGCGATTCCCGTCCTCTTCTTCCTGCTGAAGAAGCGCTGGCCGCGCTCCTCGTTCCTGCAGTCGACGCACCCGCTGCTCTTCGTGCTGTCGTTCGGCTGGGTGAGCGCGGCAAGCTGGGGCAACTACGTCCCGGGCCTGTTCTTCAACTACTTCTCGTGGAACTACCTGAAGCGCAAGTACCTGGAGTTTTGGAACCGGTACAACTACGTCACGCTCGCCGCGCTCTCGGCCGCCATCTCGGTCAATGCGCTCATTGTCTTCTTCGCGCTCGTGTTCCCCGGCGTCAACTTCCCTGCCTGGTGGGGCAATCCCGCAGACGGGCAGCCGGGGTGCATCGGCGCGTGGACGGACTCGTGCCGCCTCAAGCAGATTCCCGCCAAGGGGTACTTCGGTGCGGACCCTGGCCACTTCACCTGAGCTGGCCAGCCAGTGTGCCGCACCATTTCCCGACCGTTGTGTTTAGTTAGTTGCTTCAAATCAGTGTATGATAGGGGGTTGTGGGAGTCAATGCATGGAATCTGAAGTACCGTGCTGCACGTCCTCAAGCTCATACCAGAATGTGCAGTCACGCGTGGGCAAGTTCGATCCTGCGAGAGGCGAGCTCGGATGGCTATCTCGATTTCTCATCACAATTGACCGGGGGAAACTTACGTTGGCCGTCACAATCGGACCGTCGGCAGGTTACGTTTCTGTCTGAGGCGTTGACAGGTCTAGCCGACGCGTCGTACAGCGAATGCGCGCGCAAGTCAGACATGCACACCCAACGTCGATGCGTCTGCAGTGCTCAAGCCGATCGTAGTCTTGAGTATCGATGGTGTGCCGGTGCCGTCCATTGGAGATTGCTGCGTGGCGGCCTCCGACCGCCACCGTCGTCTCGTGGGTAGTCTTCACTAGTCGATACGGCAGGTGCCCTGCGTCGGCCTGGTGTACAGGGCAGCACCGGACGCCAAAGGAGACTTCTTTTCGTGGTTTTGGACGGGACAATGCCTTCATTCCCGACAGCTTTTCTAAGCACGTCAGTCTCGACGGCCTTCAGCACCGGTTATTTCGTTCAGACAATCGGTACGATTCATCAGCTAACACCATCCTTTACCTGCCAAATCCCTCCTTCATGGCATTCATCCCACGTACGCATGCCGACACCTGCGAACAGCGGCGATGGTGCGCCGCCTGGCGAACCCCGCCTGCCCTGGAGAGTCGGCCACTGTCAACGCGCATCGTCAGCACACCACAACCAGAACTACCTGCTCTGCTCACCTTTAATCATATCCTTCTCAGCCCTGTATAACTGCGCGTGGCACGTTTGCAGAAGAAAATACCCAGCGGTTCAGGCGTCACTCACCGACCGTGCCAGTGCCACACGAGACGCTCCACAACAATGAGCTTGCACAAGATTTACGCCTCACGCCAAACCCACGCTACGCCGCGCCAAACTCAATGTCACGCGTGTTCCAGCCTCTTCACACTCTTCACACTGGGGTTAGCGTGACGCCGTACATACCTTGCTCCACATGTAAACGAGTGGGCATGTCATGAGTGGCGGGGGGTCTGTGCTGCGAGTCAGCAAGTCTACCAGACTCCTGCTCGTCAGTCCGGTCAGTGAGAGCGCTCTCCAATGCAATATTTGCTGTTCGAGTACGAGCGTCTTGCCATTCGAGTGCAAGCGTCTTGGCAGACATGAAGGACGGCGACGAAAACGAATTTGCGAACGAGACTGTCGGGGAGCTAAGGAATTCTATGGTTCTCATCGTCAAATCATTACAACTACCACACTGCTACTGCTGCAGGCGGTACTTCATGCCGACCATGTCGCGGAGGAGGCCGTTCTCCTTCCTCAAGTCGCCTACTTCAACTTCGAGTGCGGCGGCCTGTCCCTCGAGCGACTTGATTGCGCGCTCTGTTGCTTCGAGCTGGAGTTTCTTCTTCGCGCGGAAGCGGGCGGCTGATGTCAGCGGGTCCGAGCGGAGCGAGGATCCGCCAGATCATGGGGGAGAGGTGCTGTGCAGCATGTGCAAGCGATGCAGTGAACACCACACGTTCACGATGACTGAGCACAGACTACGGAAGGGATATGATCCATATGAAAGCGAGGGTAAGTCAACTCACAGGCAAGAGTATTCCGGACACGCTTGTCCTCGACGTCCTCCTCCTCGACTGCGGGGGTGTTGACAGTCGACCCGCGGCGCGAGTTGCCGGGCGGCGCGGGCGCGATGGGTGTCAGCGCGGGCGTGAGCCCGGGGGGCGTGTTGCTCCCGCTCCCCGTGCTTGCCGAGTTCGACGCGGCGCTTCTAGTCCGGGTGCGCGCTGAGGCTCTCGTCGCAGCTGGTGCGGCTGGGGTGGTGGGGGGAGGCGGGGGCGGGGCGGGGTTTGCGGCAGCGGTGGAGGAGGACGTCGAGCCGGGGGCGGAGGGCCACTCGCCGCCTTGGTGGTGGGGATGGGGAGGGGGATGGGCACCGTGATGCGTCGACTGGGGCCAGTAGAAGCCCAGATCGACGTCGCTCGTCCCGATGCCCCGGGGCGGGTCGTGGGCTATGCTGAAGCTCGAGGAGGTGGAGTGGGTATGCCGCACGCCTGCGGCGGCGGCGGCGGCGGGCCACTCGCCGTGCTCTGACGAGGGGGACGTGAGGGGTTGAGGATGTTGTTGTTGGGGGCCGGCGGGCGCGGACCCGCCCAAGGCGGCGAAGATGTTCGCCCAGTCGACGTCGTTCATCGCCATGGTGCTCTAGCGTGCTAGGCTGTGCCACTCGGAGACGGCGGCGGGGCTGATGACGGAGTCTTCGACTTGGGGCTGGTGGCTGGCTAGTGTGTTGTACTAGTAACCACCGTCTAGGTGTCTAAGTTCGACGTCTGTCGTCGAGCGGCGTCGGGAGCTCGGAGATCAGGCCGTAGACGGCTGCGATGCCGATCGCCGCTGTTATCGTTTCGGAATGATAAGGTAACCGTGAGCCCTGGGTGCCGGTGTCTGCTGGCAGTCGGCGTCGAGCAAGGTCGAAAGATCGGGAGACGAAGGGGGGAATTCCGAACGTCTGCACGCGTTGTGCTTAGTTAAGAATCAGGATTCCAGATGCGCCCTGCTCTGTGTCTGCCGTGTTGTCTTCTCCTGTGGGCGTGGCGTGTCTGCGCTAAGTGTACTCACCTGTTGCTAACGCCCGGTGTGAGCGCCGCCTAGCGAGCGTAGTGCAGAGTGCGATTTGCGTTGAAGCAGTCAGCCCGGGCCGGTGTGCGGTGTGCTGGGAAGTGGAGGCGTCGGTGGTTGGCCGAGGAGCGCTGACGCGCGGTGATGTGCTCGGTTCTGGGCTGCTGCCTGGATGCCTGGGAGTGAGCTGTGAGCTGGCCCCGCAGTCAGCCCTGGGTATCTGGGTAGCGGGCTGGATGAGGGGGCATGCTCGCTGCATGGTGCCCTGGTCGGCCTGGTCGGCCTGGTCGGCCTGGATGGGGTGGACGGTAGTGCTGGCTTGATTGCAAGTGCGTGCAATGAGCCCAGATGACGTGATTGCGTGCTCTGCGGTGCTTGACCTTTCCGCCACCCATCTCCCATAGACCATGTGGGACACGACCCTGAGTCAAGGCGTTCTTATCTTCTAATCGACCTTGGTTCATCACGCTAATGCAGAAATGCTTCCGCTGATCACATCCTTCAAGACTAATTACAAAGCATTACACCCCAGGTGACACGAACCCTAAGCGATAACAAGCCCGAGTGCCGAGGCACAAGTCGCGGTCTGACGCAACCTTGTTTTTGCAACTAGGATTTGGTTTTTCGTCTGTCTTGACCTCCGGACCGAAACCGACCCACTCAACGCTCACAGCACTACTGACACCTGAGACTCGAGACTCGGTCATCTCGACTGACTGGCCAAACAGAACACGCCTTGCGCTCTGATCAGGTACATACGACACCCGAGCAGATGCGGAGTCACTGCGCGGCTGAAACGCGACTGGAGAACGTGTGCAAGCTGCAGCGGACCGACTATTGCGGTTAGCGAAGGCACAACGATCAAGGCATCGAGGCCTTGGTGCTGTAGTCGCGGCTACGTTCTGCGCGGTAGACGTCGGCAGCTTGTGCCCGTCGAGTGTCGATGTCGGGGCGTCGGGGCGTCGGGGCGTCGGGGCGAGATGGCCCCGCCTGGCTCCTCTGCGCCTCATAGCTCGTCGCTTGCCGAGGATTACCGCAGGCCCCAGAAGCCTAGAAGGCGTACCTGCTTGGCGCGCTCTGCGTGACCCAAGATTAGCCCCTTCGCCCGAAATCGCCCCCGCTTGTGGGCGCCGCTTGCTCATCCTTGCACGTCTGCAAGTTATTCTCGCCCTCCACAGGGCCGCTCTGCAGGGTATCCGTGGATCTGCAAAGTGCCCGTGTCGCCCGTGTCGCCCGTGTCGCCCATGTCGCCCGAGTAGGGTTCGGGCTCCAAGTGTTCGGCTTTGGGCCAAGGGCAATCCACAACCCGGGCCGGAGCAAGAGTCAAGGGTGTGCGAAAGGAGCACAGGAGGAGGCGCGGGAGGGATGACACTATCGCAGCTCATCGCAGAATGCGCCTTGTCATTGGTGCGAGATGTCGTTTCACCCCCTCACCCACTGCCAGTATTCTGCAACAACTCACATCGCTGGAGAGCTCTATTCGTCCAAGGCGACGCACGGCCGCATCGAAGGGGAGAGGATGGACATTGGTGCCCTGGTCGCGAGACTTGACTGGACCAGTTGGAACCCAGGCCTTGCAGGCCATGCAGCGGACGATCGGGATCGACGGCTCGACGGGCCTCTCTGTCCCCCTTCTGAATCGACATGCACGGCATGCGCGTAGACTGTGGTTCGGTCGAATCTCCAACCGGAGTCTTGTCCGAGGTGTCCGGTTCCTCACTCCTCCCTTTCTCCTTTCTCTTCTCTCCTCTCTCCTTTGCCCTCTCCCCTTCGTTCAACCTTTGTGCTCTGTTCCTTCGTCGAGTTGTTCCAAATACCAGTACCAGGGACGGGTACCTCACCCACTCCGACCCCCTTCAACTTTCCTCCAACTGGTCTAGGAAGCTTGTCAGATATTTAACGCCGTGCTGATTGGCCCTGCAATGACGGTGACATGAAATTTGGGATATCTCACAGCGGAGGTGCGGACCGATGATCTCGTATTCCCAACCTCCTCTTCCTTTCTGCCTCACTTACAGAAAGGTGGGAGAGCAGGACAGCAGGACACACGTTTCTCGATCACAGCTCAAGCGAGCAAGCGAGCAAGCGAGAGTGTAAGGTTGAGTAGTAGGCACCGGACAGATTGGTCGGAGTGGTCGGACATTCGTGGTGACTTTGTTGGCTCTTGTCGAGAGCTGGGGGCACAGCTGCAGAAGCTGTGGAGTTTCACTCATTCGAGACGTCGCTTCAATTCCACGACCAATTCCACGAACAGCCTCTGTTACATTACGAAGGAACGGACTGGGGCTTCCTCTGACGCACCCTAGTCTATCCTCTTCTCCACCCAGGCAGGTATCAGTACGGCCGCGGCTCATGTGATCGGTCGATCACAAGCACTACCAAGGTCCATCAGGTCCCATCAGGTCTATCTTCCGTCTGCGTCGTCTGTGTCGTATGCGTCGTACCTTGACGTGTTTGAAAGAAACGTGTCCACCTTCTGCCTCGAAACGAGCGAGATACGCATATGCTGCTTCATTGGGCATCGCATCGGGTGCGCAGCTGAGCCGTGGCGGCGGGTACCTCTTCTTGATCCTCACTTCCCCTCCTCCTCGGCCCCTCCTCGTCGGCTCCGGATAATGCTTCATCGACGCAAGCCCGTCCGATCTCTGCATCTCTGTGCCGCCCTGCCCTGCCCTGCCCTGTCGAACATGGTCTGAAGGAAGTTCCGGCCGACGCTGAGACAAGACTACTCGTACTACTCGAGACTGAGAGGCCGTGCCGACTCGTGCCGACTGCTGCCGAAACCCGATCCACGCTAGTCTACCTGAGCACGCATCACGCCTGCGCGTCCGCGACCGAGTCTGATCTGTAAACTTCGATGGACATGTGTAATCCTTCCGCGCTAGTTGCTTATCATCTCATATCCGCCCCTTCTCCACAGCCCATGGTTCTACCCATGCTGCCGGCCGGAAGCGACGTACGACTCACCGAAGGACTGACGACTCCCACCTCAGGTCGACTAACCCGCACCTCTGATTCCGCACACGTGTTCGTGCCCGAACACTGCCCGAACACCAACTGTCAACTGAGCTGGCAGAAAAGTAACATCTCATCCACATGTCTTCATCGTCCGTCCAAGGGAAGTTCTACAATATAATCGAAAGCTGGCAATAAAAAAAGGATTGTCTAGTGTTTTCGAGGTACACCTGACCTTACTGCTCCGAGTGCACTCCTGCTAGCACTGCTACTGGCACACCTACTGGCACCCCTGTTGGCACTCCTGCTGGCATCTAGGCTCGGACGGCGTTGGATTAAAACCGAACGCTGCCTTCGGCGTCTCCGGCTTATGAGGCCTCACGCTCCCTGTCCCCGTTGAACGACGCGCCC
The DNA here is from genome assembly GCA_039545375.1 of Trichosporon faecale. NCBI lineage: Eukaryota > Fungi > Basidiomycota > Tremellomycetes > Trichosporonales > Trichosporonaceae > Trichosporon > Trichosporon faecale. The sequence goes on from BCLU01000010.1 coordinate 552,593, forward strand.
GTGTGCATCGGGCTGTTGTCCATCATGCTCCCGGGCCTGTAGCCTGGCGACTGCTGAGACTGGTTGGGGTACATGCCCATGCCCGGCATCATGCCCATCATGCCCATCGGGAAGCCGTACATGCTCGGCGTCGGCATGCCGTATCCGTACCCTCCGGCGGCGGGGCCGGGGAAGAACCCTGGCCCGCCCGGCATACCGCCCGGACTCATGCCGGGGGACATGCCGGGGCCCATGCTGGGCACGCGCATGCTGGCTGCAGGGGAGGGGGAACGGCCGCCCGCAACCGACGCGCCGTCGTTGTCGCCCATCTGGCTGCCGGCTTGGGACATGGCCATGATCGTCTGCTGGTACGCCATCTGCGCCGCCATCATGGCCTGCTGCTGCGCCTGCGCGTTCATCATGCCGCCGTACTGCTGCTTGTCAGCTCCAGCCGAACGAAGCTTACTTACAGGGAAGCCACCCATCATCTGCGGCGGCATGCCGTAGCCGTACTGCGGGAAGCCGCCGTACTGGGACATCGAGTCCATCTGCTGGCGCTGCAGCTCCTCGATCTTGCGCTGGCGGTCCTCGGCGAGGCGGCGCTCGCGGTCGCGGTCCGTCAGGGTCGCGCCGATGCCGCCCGCGTTCTTGCGGTCGCGCTCGTGCGCCGCGACGGCACCGACGAGGCCCGTCGACGGCGGAGGCGGCTTCTCGGGGATGTTCAGCAGCGACGAGCCAGTCTCTCGCGCGACCTCCTCCTGTCGCCGGGCAGAGCGGTCCGCCTTGTCCTGCATACCGGCCTGGAGCAGGCCGCCCGGCGTGAACGCCTTGGTGAGCTGCACGGCCGGCTCCTCGAGCTCGACAAACTTGCCGTCCTTCTTGGCGTGGCCGTGCTCCTGCGAAAAGTTGGCGTTCCACACGTTGTGCTTCGGCGCGGGGGCGACGCCCGCAGCGAGCTGGGGAGGCATGTTCGGGTGGGGAAGGTGGCGGTGCGGCGCCGGGGGCGAGCTGGAGCGCGACCGTCCAGGGTCGTCGTGGATCGACATGCCGCGCAGCGTGGAGGGAGGCGCGAGCTCGTCGCCGTACATGCTCTCGCCACGACCACCACCACCACGAGGAACCGGGGGAAGGGGACCGCGCTGCTGCTGGTACTGTTGCTGCTGGTACTGTTGCTGCTGATACTGCTGTTGCTGGTACTGCTGCTGGGGTAACTGCTGCTGGTGCTGGTAGTGGTTGCGCTGGTCGTACTGATTCGGAGGAGCGTTGTAGCCGCCGGGGCCCTGGCGCTGCTGGTGCGAGGGACCGGGGGGAGACGAGGGAGGGTCCTGGTCGTCCTCGTCCTCGTCTTCGTCCTCGTCGCTCTCGTCGTCGGGGTTGTAGTTGCCGCGGTGCTGCTGCCTGTTGTCCTTGCGGCGTCCGCCTCCGGGCACGTTCATCGTCTGCGCCTTGTTCTGCGCGGCGGCCTCGGCGTTGGCGCGGCGCTGCTCGGCCGCCTTGGACGGGGCGAACGACGAGCGGCCCTCCGACTCCTTGATCGGCGAGGAAGCCTTCGGGGGCTGCGGCGGCTGGGGCAGAGGCTGCTCAGCGTAGGCGAGGTACGCGGCGGCGTCGGCGTCATCGTCTTCCTCGCGGACAGGCTGCTTATTCCTAGCGTGGGCAGCGCCGACGCCAGTGGCAGTGGCGAGCGCGGTCGCCGCAGCGGCGGCGGTACCGACACCACGCCCGGCGCCGTTCTGCTGGTACGACTGCTGTTGCTGCTGCATGGGGCCGTCGTTGTGGTAGCGGCCGTTCTCGACGCGGTGGGGGGACACTGGCGAGATGGGCTCGTTGGAGATGTGCGAGTGGTTGCTGGGAGGGATGGCGCGGGCACCTGACGGGCGGCGGGCGGGGGCGTTGTACGTGGGCGACGTCGGGTAGCTGTGCCCCTGTGACTGATAGGCGGGGGGCGAGCTGTGCTGGTCGCTGCTGCCAGGGGCGCGGCCGGGTTGCCTCTGCTGGTGCGAGGAAGGTGCGTCGTGCTGAGCGTGCGGGGCCTGCTCTGGCTCCTCAACCATGTTCATGAGGTACAGGGCGGCAGGCTCATCGCGCAGGTTGGGCGAGAGGGCGGGGGACGCAGCCTCGTTGGACATGCCGCTCGAGCGCTGTGGCCTGGGCTGGTGGAGAGTGTCGGATTGGCGGGGGGAAGACGACGACGCCTTGGACTGGCCGGCGGGCGATGCCACAGGGGACACGGCGGGCTGTGCGGAAGTCGGGGGCGAGTGGTAGGGCTTTTGCGGGGACCTGGGGGGCGAGGTGTTTTGGTTGAGATTAGTAGGCGAGGTAGAGTTGGCAAAGGTGGGTACGGTGTGCGCGTTGTTGTTGTTGCGCTGGTTCAAGTCGTGGACGTGCGACTGGGCGTTGTACGCCTGGCTCGCCTGCTGGTTGCGGTGGTGGAGGGCGGCTGCGGCTCCAGCGCCAGCCAGACCAGCCAGACCCGCCGCACCGGCAGCGGCACCAAAAGCGCCCTGACCGCCAGTTGGGTCGCGCCCGTCGCGCGCACTACTGGGCGACACCGTGCTGCCGCCAGGCCCACCTGGACTCTGCAGAGCATCAGTCGACGCTCGGCGCGGCGGCAGGCTGCTGCTCTCCACGGGCGGCGTGCGGGGCTGGGCCTGTTGCTGGGGCAGGTTCATGTCATGCACCTGCGACGGCGAGTCGCCGCGCTCGGGCGTGACGCCAAGAGCCTGCAGGGTCTGCGACGGTGTGCTATACGAGTCGGCGACGCTGCCGGCGCTGACCTGACGGTGGTGCTGGACCGGCTCCTGCGACTGCGAGTACGGCTGCTGCTGGAACGGGTTCCTTGCCTGCTGGCCGAGCGCCTGCTGGCCGAGCGCACCCTGAGCAAAGTTCGTAGGCTGCTGCTGGGGCGGACCGGAGAACTGAGGCTGGGCGGGCTGCTGGAAGGGATTGGCACTCTTAGCACCTTGGCCAGCACCTTGGCCAGCACCTTGGCCAGCACCTGGGCCAGCACCTGGGCCAGGGAGCGAGTTCGTGACACCAGCGATGGTCGCGCGGGGCTGCTGCTGCTGCTGAGCCTGCTGCTGAGGCGGAGGGAACGGGCTACCACCCCGATCGCCCGAGTTCTGGCCCTCAGTTCCGTAGCCCGGACGAGGCTCCGGGACGCCGAACGAGTTCTGGCGCATGGTCGAGTCGGCACCGATCGAGCTCTGGCGCGACGTGCTCTCCGGCAACTGGCCGGGCTGGCCGGTGCCGGTCTGGCCGGGCTGGCCAATCTGGCCGAGCGAGTTCTGGCGCGAACCACCGCCAAAGCTCGATCCCGTCTGCTGCCGGTATGGGCTGTCCCGGCCTTGGGCCGCGACGGCGCCAACGGCGCCGACGGAGGGCCCGGCGGCGGCATCGGCGTCGGACTGAGCCAGCGGGCTGCTGACGCGAGAACCTTGGCGGCTGGGGTCGTTGTAGAGCGCACCGGCGGAGGGCGGGCGCTGGCCTTGCTGTTGTTGCTGCTGAGCGCGGTCGCCGTACGCCTGCTGAGGCTGGCGGTCGTACATCGCGCCAGACGAGCCGGGGCGCTGCTGCTGCTGCTGCTGCTGCTGGCCATACATGCCGCCGGAGGAGCCGGGGCGCTGCTGCTGGTCCATGGGGGAGCGCTGAGCACCTTGACCAGGCTGGACAAATGCCGCGGCGGCAGAAGGGCCGGCGCCAGGCTGGGCGCCGGGCTGGGTGCTCGGCGTCTGGGCGCCCGAGGCGTAGTCGCCCGCCGAGGGGGTCTGCGACCCCGAGCCAGCCAGAGGGGGCGACGTGCTGCTGCGGCCCGTGACGATCCTGGGCGGGGGAAGGGGGCCGGAGCCCGAGCGCTCGGTGTCAATAGCGCCGAGCGAGAGGTCGTTGTCGTCCCGGCCCAGCTGGAGGGGGGGTAAGCGGAAGTCGTTGTCGCGGTTGGCCGCCGCGGCGGCGGCGCCGACAGCAGCTCCGCCGACGGCACCGGCCGCACCGCCCGCAGCGGCGGAAGGCCCGCTCTCCTCCTCCTCCTCGGTGATGCGAGAGTCGTCGGGGCGGTTGCGCTGGTGGTACGCGTGTTGCGTGAGGGCGATGAAGTTGGCGCGGATGCCGGGCGTGTTCAGCTTGTAGTTTGCGTTGAGCGCCTCGTCCATCGTCAGGAAGAGGTCCTGGTTGTTAGTTATGCAGGGATAATTCCGAGCTACTCACGCCTCGTAAGTCGCCTTGCGGGTAGGCGAAGAAGAGCGAGCGGGGGTCGTTCGGGTTCCAGCTGTACCCCTGGGGCCGGCCGTAGAGCTTGAACGCGTCGTGGAACGCAGTGATCCAGCGCAGCATCGGCACGAGCGGGGACAGCTGCATGTCTTCCTCGGGCTGCTCGGGCATGATGAGGACCCAGCCCGACTCCCGCAGGCCACCCTCGATGACTACGGCCTCACCGCTAATGCGGCCCACGACCTTCATGATGTTGTTCTGGGTCATCACCTCGAGTCGCTCAGGGAAGGTGGCGTATGCCTGCGTCGCGTTCGTGATCGTGAGCTGGGGCAGGGACGTCGTGCGGTTCTTTGTCGTGCGGGGCTCGGCGTAGAACGACGCCATTGGCACCCCCGTGTTCGGCTCCTGCACGCTCTGCTCGTGCTTGCCCATGCCGAAGAGCGAGTGGCGCTTGCTGTTCGTCGAGCTGTCATCGACCGCGGCGGCGGAGGGCTCGTTGACGACAAGCCACAGCCGGTTCCAGTCCGTGCTGCCCATGGGACGCACGCGGACCCAGCCCTCGTAGCGGCCGCGCACAAGGGGCGAGGCGGGCTCGCGGCGGCCAGCGCGGATCAGGTGGCCAGTGTAGATCTCCTCTAAGCGCGAGCGCTCCCAGGCCGCGAGGCGGAGGCCGTTCGACCACCGCAGCAGCTCATGGTGGCTCGGGCACGAGAAGAGCAGCTGGTTCGCGCCGGCCGTGTTCAGCGAGAAAATGAACTTGTGCGGGTGCGAGTTCGGGCGGTGCGGCGGGGGCGGAAGCGGGTTGAAGAGTTCGACGCTGGACTCGGTGATATTGAAGTACATCGGGGGCACCTTCGTGCCCTTTGCCGCGGCGGCGCGCGTCTCCTTCATGGACCACATGGCTGTGAGGCGGTTAGCTTGTGCTAGATGGGCAACCGGCGAAGCGAGAGCCGGGCAGAAGCCAACTCACATAATGAAGTACCGCTGAGCTGGAGCCAGACGGCATCCCAGTCGTTGCCGGGGCTGCCGGGGATGCCCTGCTTGGGGACCTGGTTCGCGCTCGTCTTGGCGAAGATCATCTCGAGCTCGGGCGGGCTAGCGACATAGGTCTTGAGGGGCTGGTACGTGAAGAGCTCGAAGATGGGCTCGAACTGCTGACGCCATTCAGGCGTAGGCGTGGTCGGGTACGGCGCAAGAGCGCCCGCCGAGCCGACAGGCGACATGGGCTGGGGCGAGAGGGGCTGGTTGCCGCGCTCGTCGCGGCCGGCGTTGAGGGCGCTCTGCGGCCCGAGGCTCTGCGCGCGCTGGTGCTGCTGCGGGCGGCCTGGGCCAAAGTCGCTCCCGGCTGGCTGCCCGGCGGCCATGCTCTGCCGCTGCGCCATGGTCGTGTACTGCTGGTGCTGGGGGCGGGGGCCGTTGCCGTTCGCGGGGACGTTGCGGCCGTTGATGCCGAAGGAGGACGGGGGTCTGTTAGACTCGGCCTGCTGTCAGTGTTGGTTCTTAAGGACGGCCGGGGTCATCGAGCTTCCCCCAGAGGCTTCAGATGCGTGCAGGTTGCGCGCGGGGGCTGGGGCGCATCGGGGCTGTGTCGATTCTCAGACATTCGGGCAGCCCCCGCCCGCCGTTCCGGCTTGCCGGTGGGCCAGCGGCTGCCAAAGGAGCCGCACAACGCTCTCCACACACGATCCACTGGATCCGCCGCAGATGCGCATCTGCAGACTTCGACAGTGAGGAGCTCGGGCCCCTCGGCGCGCAGCGCGCGGGACGCGAGGGCGAGTCCGCGCGCCATTTTTCGGTGCGCGCCAGTGGTGTCGAGCCCTCGTCGCCGATCCATCACTTCCCCAACCGCCAGCCGCTTCCATGCGCGCATCCAGCGACGCAAAACTCACCTCATCTTCGCGGTCCTTGCCCTTGTCCTTCTTCTTTCCGCCGAGGCCGAGGAAGTTGGACATGCGCCTGTTCTTGACGGTGTTCTGGGACCCGGAGGTCTCGATCGAGTTGAAGCTCATGACGCGGTCGCCGATGCCCATGTGGGGCTGGGCCGAGGATGCGATGGAGGAGATGGAGGGGCGCCCGGCGGCGGGTGTGACGGGCTGTGGATTGTGCTGGGCCGACTTTCGTTTGAACATGTCGAAAGGACGAAAAGGAGATACTGCAGATGTGCAGGGCTAAATGAGCGTGTGTCTATTTGGGTGCGCCCCAGGGCTTAGGCTGGGAGTGACGTCGAGCTGAAGGGAGTAGCGGGGTGCGTGCGTGCGCCGAGTCTCTTTTCGCGGAGAGCACTTTGTGTGTGTGTGTGTGTGTGGTTGTGTGTCAGACCGGAAAGGGAAACGGTGTTTTGCAGTGTTGAGTGAGTGAGTGAGTGGGCTAGGGACCCGAAGAGAGGGAGGGAGAGGGAGATGATAGGATGAAAAGGATAATAGATGATCCAAAAGGCGGGTCAAGCGGGGCGGGTGAAAGCCCAGGATGACAATGTTACGCGATCGAGTTGCGTTCGTCTGCGTGAGGTGAAAGGCGGGGAGACGAGATGGATGGAGTGAGATGGATGGATGCGGGGGTATCAGATGAGTGTGGATGGATGACAGCGACGACGGTGGTGCAGTTGGTGAGTATGTATGGTGTATGGTGGGGGGGCCTCGGTGCGAGCGAGGAGAGCGAGGAGAGATTGATGGATGACGCTGTACGCTGTCAGAGCAGAGGAGGGCAGGGGTCGTCGTAGGCAGGAGGCAGGAGGCAGACCGCCAAAGGGAGGACCCGAGGCGGTGTCATAAGAAGAATCACAGGGTCCACCACTGAACAGAGTCCTGACTCGAGCGATCGTCCCTTTTACACGCCTCCAGCTGCCCCTCTTAGCCCTCGTTTCCCTCTTTTCCCAATCTGGCCGCAAGCAACAAGCCTTCCTTCCATCTGCACCCCACTGCACTCAAGCCCACTTCCCCTTGCATCCACCCAGACCGGCAAGAGAGGCAAGAGAGCATGATGGATGATGACTACCCCCTCCCAGTCACATCCCACTCCGTACTCCGAGCCGAGCCAAGCTTCACTCCTCTGAAAAGTCTCAGAGCTTGATCTCCGGTGCTGCAAAGCTTGAGCCACCATGACCTCCGTAACTGATTTAACTGACCGTCCACTGCCGAAGCTTCTTCTTCATTGCAGTACCACAGTACCAGCAACTTTAAATCGGCCGTTCCTGGGCCAGATTCGCACACTCTGTACGTCACCGTAGCTGTACCTTGTTCAGCCGGCGTCAGCTGCAACTGGAAGCAGCAGGGCTAGCAGGGCGGTGCACTACTTGCGACAGCGTCAGCTCGTAGTCTGCAGGCTCGGCCCGCTCGGATCCGCCAGCTGCTCAACGTCTACCTGCGGATGGCTGATAACGGTCTGAACTCCACAGCCCTTCTTCGCTTCCAGTATGAAATCAAGCTGATAAGCCTCTTGTTGTCTAAATGTCTAAGATATGCAAGAGAGTGTCCATCTACATGCCCTCCTTCCTTCTCCACTGCTGCCTGACCTGCTCGCAGTAAACCGCCTCGCCCCTCGCGACGTCCTCGTTCCGCTCCCACTCGTCGACCTCGCCGTACCCGACGCCCGGCTGCGCCCACCGCCTAGCCACGACGTGCACCTTCGGTCCCGGCACCTTGGTCGCTGGGAGGAGGTAGACGCTGGCAACGAGCGCGGCGTACAGCATGGGCGCGGCGCCGTACTCGGCCCACACGGGGTGGTGGGGCGAGCCGAAGAGGTTCGCGAGCCAGAAGCTGAGCCAGTAGCACGCCCACTTGATCTTGACGAGCCACTGCCAGGCCCCCAGGCCGCTGACTGCGATGTTGGTGGAGACGCAGCCAGGCTCGGCGATCAGGCAGCGGACTCCAGACGGAGAAAGGTCACGGTCAAGCTGCGTCATGACCAGGTCGCCCATGTACTTTGACGCGCGGTAGGAGGACTCGTACGTCAGGAGCTCGGGGTCGTCGAGCGGCTTGGGCTTCAGCCCGTCGGCCTCCGCCTCGATGCTCGACGTGTACACGACACGGGGGTCGAAGGGGAGCTGCCTTGGCGACGCGGCCAGGAGGGGTTGCAGCTCCTTCGTCTGTTTGTCAGCTTCCATTCGCACTCAAGCAGCTGCAACTCACCAAGACATACGGCGCGAGGACGTTGACGCCCCACACGCGCCCCCTTTCTCCGTCGGCGGAGAGCAGGCCGACGTCCTCGATATTGTACCGTGGGTGGTGGAGGGCCTGCAGCGGCCCATCGGTGAGGACCTGCCACATGAAACGCGGGATGTTGACCTCGTTGATGGCGGCGTAGCCTGCGTTGAGGAACAAGGACGTGATGTGCGGATACCGCTCCTTCATCCTGCGCGTGAACGCCATCACGCCCTTCTCTCCACCCATGGCATCAAGGTCGACCAGCTCGTACTCGACCCGCAGGCTCTCCTCCCACCCCTCCGGGACGGGGGCGCCCGACCGACGCCGAGCCTCGAGATCCTTCTTGTGCTGCGCCAGGATCTTGGCGCGTGCCTCTTTCGCGTTCCGCTCGGAGCGGCAGGCGAGGACGAGCGTCAGAGACGGGTGCGGCCGCGGCATCGCTGAGGCGGTCGAGGCAGCACCGGCATCGAAAGAAGACGCCAGGGAGGGCGAGAGCGCAGACACCTGCGCGGTCGCGACGGGGATCGAGGAGCCGGACGGCACGGAGAGGTTCGACAGGAGCGCGTTGCAGATACCCAGACCGAAGCCGCTGTCATCAGCTTCTGCTCACCTTTTGTAGCTGCTTCTTTATCGTTGCGGGTTGCTTCCCTGCTGCTGGCAGAGCCAGAACTCGCAGAGAAGGCCAACGCCGCAGAGCGAGGTGGAGGAGGCACTCACCTGTTCGCGCCGGTGACGACGGCGACGATACGGTTCGGGTCGGCGGGCACAGCAATCGTGCTCTGGGAGCGGGTCGAGACCATGTTGGTGAGTGAGTTGGTAGTTGACGACCGCTGTCAGTCAGCCAGATATTTTGGAGGAAGGACGCGTCGAACGATCGTAGCCTTCCCTGCCAGCCGGACCGTGCCTGGCCGGATGGTATGAGGTTTCGGACCACCTCGTCGTACGGTGCGCCACCAGCTGCCAATCTTCAGAGCACTTTCGCCGTAGCACGACTCTGTCTGTGAAGTGTATGCATGTTGCTACGCACATTGCTCTTGTGTTATGCACTGTGTAAGCACACACGCCCTCCAGCTGCCGCTTTCTGTGTTGCCACTGAGCAGTGTTGTCACGTGACGGAGACCACGCGGGACCAAAACCACGCCCCGATGTTGATGCAGTCATGTCCAACTCCCTCGAGCTCAGCATCGAGCACCCACACCACCGACGAAGACAAGATGGAGGACGCCGTGAACGCCACCATCTCCGAGCCCCTCGACATTGTCAAGCTCGCCCTCGGCGAGTGAGTTCTTAGGATCGGATTTAACTGACAGCAGGCGCGTGTTCATCAAGATGCGCGGAGACAGGACAATAACGGGAACGCTGCACGTGAGTGGCCCGCCCGTCGCTGCTGTCGTCGGAGATGAGGGGGGGAGGACAGCCTGATAGACGGAGGAGGAGGGACGAGGAGCTTTCCGCTGTTCCGCTGCCATGGTTGACCGGGTGATGAGCAGGGAAGACGGTGTTCCGTCAGCCTGGTTGGCCTTCCCTCCTCATTCGACGGCTTCCGGTATCGATGGCAGCACCATCTTTAAAGAGATCAGCTTACTCACACCCCTTCAGTAGCTGACACACAGGCCTACGACGCGCACATGAACGTCGTCCTGTCCAACGTCGAGGAGTCGATCCACCACGTCGACATCTCGGAGGACGGCACGCCCTCGGCGCCGCGGGTGAGTCCACGCCCCTCAGCTACGGGTCCTAGGCAGAAAGCTGACCCCAGGTCGAGCGCAGGAGCATGGAGATGCTCTTTGTCCGTGGTGACGGAGTGATTCTGGTAAGCTGGTTCAGGCTCCACGAAGCTGACACACAGATCTCGCCGACGCAGTAACTTGTAAAGTAGACGTAGACATGGCTAATGTACACTGTTGCATAAGACCGCCGCTGCTGACTCTACTGACGCTGGATCTACTGATCCACTGTGCCGGCTGACGCCGGCCCAGAGACAGTGGGGACTATGAGAACCCCGGCGCTGCGTCCATCGTATTCGTCCCGTCTCCCTCGTACTCGTCGTTCCCCTCCGAGAACTCGTTCTCGGCGTCCTCTTCTTCTTCGCGGTCCATGCGCATGTCGCTGTCGTACCCCTCGTCCCTCCTGCTCCGCGCCACGTCCATAGGCAGCCCTGTGCCCGGGTCGTCTTCCTGCGACGCATACACTGCTGCGGCAGAGTAGGCGTCCCGGTCCGCGAAGGTGTTGGCGGGATCGTCGACGTGATCCCGCGCGTAGCGCGAGGAGCGCGCCTGGTGCCGCAGCTCGAGATACGCGCGCTCGTCAGGCGACGCAGGCGAGGCGGGAGATTCCGGCTGCTGCTGGAGGCCCAGGTTTGCGAAGCGCGCCGCGGTCTGGTTGTCGAAGTCGCGCGTGCCGAGGGCGAGGGACTCGCCCATCGGTCTGTGAGGTCAGCTCACGATCGACCGCAACAGCTTGAGAGAACGGGCTGCCGGGCAAGAGTTGCCCAAGAGTTGGGCAAGAGTTGCCCAAGAGTTGGGCAATAGCTGGGCAGCAGGTAAGGAGGGAGCACTCACAGCGACATCTTGTTAGCCGGATGACTCGCCTCTCCCTGTCGAATACACTCCATCGCTCTCGCCTTCCCGCTCCTTGTCGAGGGACTCGTGGCAATGTTGCGCTCCTCCATGCTCATACTCCCGATGCCGTCGGCCATGAGCTCCTGCTCGCGCGCGAGCAGCGCCTCGCGCATACTCAGGAGCGCGTCGCGTGCCGGATCCGCGGTTGCTCCGTTCATGGATGCAGAGGGCGACGTTCCGAACACGGTCGTCAGCGTGCGCTCGTTCCGCGCCAGGCGGTCGCGCACCTCGGCCAGCGAGAGGTGCGAGACGTCGTCGTGCTGCGCGCCGCGCGAGCCGCGCCGCGGGACACGGATCGGCGTCGCGTGCTGCATCCCAACTCCGAGTTGAGGTTGGGCGGCAAGGAGCGGGTAGTCACTCGATTTAACTGGTCCGAGCGGCGATGTTGTGCTGGTGTCGTGTCGGTGCAATGTCTGTGTCACGCTGGGATCTAGTGGACACTGGCTGCTGACCGAGGGTGGAGGGGGCTTATCGAAGACGATGGGCTTAAGTAGTCCCCGAGAGGCGTGAGGGGCCGCATTTGCCCTGCAACTGCGTAGCGGCCCGATGATCTTGTCCATCACAGTCCACCTGCGTGCGTCATAGCTCGGCGTGACTGGCCCTGTCCAAGACAAGAGTAGGCATGCGTCACTGTTCATTTCTGTTAGGCGCGGAACATCCACGTGGTCACTTTGCTCACCAAATTCTGCTTGCAGGCACGGCTCAACGCTACGGTGAGATGATCTGCGCTGCAGCATGTCTGGGCTGCTCGTGTGCTGAGGTCCGGTGCATGCATGGCTGAGATGCACAGCACCTAAACGCTACCGTGGGACGCAGAGTGAATATTCCAGCCAAGAGCAGAGTCATCAGATTGTAGCCTGGCGCCGTGTCGCTCGTTAGTAATCACTAAGTTCCGCAACGCAGTGCTCCAACTTTCTCGACAACTGTGCCCTCTAGTCATGCAGGGATGATCGCATAGTCTACGATCTTGTACATCAAAACCCGGAGGTCGCCCACAAGCCTAAACACTCCACTCTACACTTTCGCCATGACGAATAGCTTAGAAGCGGAGCTTGGTGAAGAACCAGCGGTTGGAGCCCTTGGAGTAGCGCTCCTCGAAGGCCTTCTTGACGGCCTTCTTGGCGTCCTCACGCTGGGTAGGCTCCTTGAAGGTGTCGGGGGTGACAGAGCCCTTGAGGCCCTCAAGCTCGAGAACGTAACGGGTGGGGAGGAGGTGCGAGTAGTTGACGACCTTGATGAAAGGCTTGACCTTGGAGCGCTTGGCAACCTTCTTCTTGCCCATCGACTTGGTGACCTTGAGGGGGTAACTGGAGATTAGCTTGCGTCCAGGAACAAAGCTGGCGTGCAGACGAGCGCACGCAGGTCGACTCACCGCTCAATGCCGGCGACGATGGCGTGGGGGTAGGGGCGCTCCTTGGTGCCCTCGTCACGCTGCTGAAGGACAACGACCTTCTTGCCGGCCTGTCGTCCAGAGAGAACGACGGCGACCTCTGCGTTTGTCAGCTTAGGTCCTGTGTCACGAAGCTGGGACAGTTCACTGCAGGACGACAAGTCATCCGCACGAGCCTGTCGCTCCGTCGTCCTGCAGTTGTGCGTTGTCCTCCAGCTATTGATACACACTTCCGGGCTTGTAGATCTTGACCACTGTTGGCAGGAATCAATCGTATCGGCAGAGGTCGCGAGCGAGGAAGTCGGATGAAGTTCAGATCCGTGTGGTTCAAGCAAGTTTCGAGATTCAAGCAAGGCCAGTCGATAACAAGAGAGAACGAGCATCAGCAACACGCCCAACGGTCCAGATTTCCAGCAGCGACACCGATTCCAACGACAGCGTTCCCAGACCGTTCCACGACGTCTTCGTCCCGTCCCTTCTCACGACATCAAACTTTCGTCCCTTTCCTCCCAGTCCAATCCTTCCTGCCCTTCAATCCGTCCTTCCGTCTCGTCCATCGTTCCTCCATCATTGTCGGTTCGGTCCAGGGTCGTTTCCGTCGTCGTCGTCGTCGTCTTCGGTGCGCATGCTGGTGCCGTGCCACTCACTCTTTTTAGTTGCTGTCGAGCTGTTGAAGGTTAGATCTCAGAAACGGACACGGCCAACTCGTAACAACGGCGGGTGCAGGCCTGCGCGGGCGGGAGCAAATCGCTCCTCGAAAGTCGAAACTGTGCAGTTTGGCGTGCTGGGTGAGCGGCGTTTTCGGCGTTTCGTCGCTTGGCGAAAACCACGTGGAAAGCACAGGGTTGCCTGTGCCTGAACGTGATCGCCGTGCGTTCGAGGATGTTTGGAGCGCTCTCATCGATGCATCATGCGCTGCAAGGACTGTCTCGGCCCTATGTTACGACTCCCAACGGCATGCGGACTATAACACAACACGAGACTCGACGCTTGAGCTGAAGTGGCGAGCACAATGGGACTCGTGGCTCCCATACTGAAGCCCGACCGCTTGAGATTGCCCAGCCGCCTAACATCTCTTCGACACTGTCAGTCATGCGCACCCTGCAACCTCTTTCATGGTTCACCTGCTAAGCTTCTGCATTCGATCTACGACTTGTATGGACAAGGGCTACACGGTTTTTGTTCACTTCTTCGTTTTAATCTCAGCCTTAGGCCTTGAAGCCAAAGTGCTCCTGGACCTTGGGCGAGTCCTTGAGCCACTGCGTGAAGTCCTTAGCCTGGGGTGCGATCTTGCGGCTGGCGTCGACGTCGCGCTTCATCTCGCTGCTGGGTCAGCTATCGTCTCACGGTTCCACATAGCTCCAAGGAAACTCACCCATTAGCGAAAGCGAGGTAGTTGAGCCAGAGCTCTCCGTCCATCTTCTTCCTCTGCTCCATGAACGCGTCGCGGGACCAGTGCTGGGTGTCCCACTCTTTGCCCGAGAGCTGGCTCAGGACCTCGCAGATGCGCTTCGGGCTGACAATCTCCGTGCACGCCTCCATGTCCTTGCCGATCCACTTCTGGGGGTCCTCCAGAGCAGCGCGGACCCAGTACCCGATGTCGTCGACTGAGAAGGCGGGCATCTGTGCGTCGTCCGGCATCTCGAGGTGCAGGATGCGCTTGCCGTCCTTGTCTTCCCACTTGGCCATGCCCAGGTTCTGGAAGAAGAAGGACGTGTACAGCTGCGTCGCGGGGATGTTGTTCTTCTTCATGTGCTCGGTCACGCGCGCCTTGGCGTCGAAGTGCGGCAGCTCCTGGCGCGGCTTGTAGCTCTCCAGCGTCGAGTAGACGACGTGCTTGCACCCCGCCTTTGCGCTCGCATCGGCCGCAGACGAGGACTGCGTGAACTCGATCTCGGCGGCCTCGTCAGAGTTGTTGCCCTTGTACGCGATCCAGACTGCTGTCAGCTGTGTCACATTGCCACCTAGCTGTCCCCGTTGTTGTCACTCACAGTTCGCATTCACGAACGAGGCGTACGCGCCCTCCAGGCCCTTCGCGTACGAGGACGGGTCGTCCAGGTCACCCTTGATCAGCTTCACGCCCAGGTCGGCCATGCCTTTTGTCAGCTTTGTCAACTGTTCGACTCACGCTTGCTGGAGCCCGAGTCGGGGTTGCGCGTGACGCCGTACACGTCCCACTTGTCCTTGTGCTCGAGCAGGGCGCGCGCGACCGACGCGCCCTGGTTGCCGGTGACACCGAAGACGACGACTTTCTTGGGAGCAGCCATTGTGATTGTTGTTTGTGTTTGAGTTGTGGAAGGAGGGTTTGGAGTGAGTGGTGAGGGGGATGTGTTGTTGTGATGGAGATGGGGACGTGGGAGCCAGATGGGCAGATATATGTGCTCCCGTGCAGCGAGGGATTAGCTAATGGTTCTCGAACAGACGTCGCGATGAACGCATCGTACTCAGCGCAGCGGCCGAGGAACATTCCGTCATTATCATGTGGGCCAGATCCGATCGGCAAGTCCCCACAGGGCCCAGATTCACACCGGTAAGTCACCCCCGCACTCGGCCCGTTTCTCCACCGCTCCACCGCTGGCTTCACCGCAGGAACGTAGGAACGGTGAGACACCGCGTGCCCGCAGATCACACGGAGTTTGCGGGCCTGCGGGGTGCACGGGGTACACGCGACAGCCGGGCCCGGCGGGCTTGGCGCCGTCGCCGACGTAGTCGGTGTCCGTCAGTCTCGGCGAGAAGGCGGGTCGTCAGCGGGCCTCAGCGGGCCGTCAGCATCACGTGATGAATAAGCCGAGATAAGCCGAGTCAGCCTGACAGTCAGCGGCGGGAGTGCTGACACATGCCCGAGGCCGACGCCGCGGTGACAGGAACCGGAACATGCTTCCATCACCATTGTCACAACATTGCATGGACATTGCATAGCACGACTGCGGAGGGCACTAGAACTTGAAGTACTCCCTCGCCTTGTCCGTCTGCAGCCACTTCTTCAGGTCCATAGCGCCAGGCGCAATCTTGCGGCTCGCCTCTGTGTCGCGGGTCATTTCGCTGAGGTTAGCTAGTCCAAAGGAATGCTCACCCCTTGAACAGCGCGTAGAAGTTGATCCACCACTCGTAGTCGATCTGCTGCTCGAGCGCGAGGAATGCCTCGTCGCTGAGGTGCTGCGTCTCCCACTTTTCGCCGGAGACTTCGGCGAGCGTGCTGGCGATGAGGCCAGGCGTCAGGTCGACGGTGCTGACGTCCATGTCCTTGCCTAACTTGTCAGCTCGGCTCTCCATCGGGAAGCTGGCACTTACCGATCCAGGACTCATCCTCGAGAGCAGCACGCACCCAGAGCCCCGTCTCGGCGACGCTGAAGCCCGGGAACGGCGTGTTGTCAGTCATGGGGATCTGGAGGATCTTCTTCCCGCCCTCCTCCTTCCAGGGCGTCGAGAGGAGGTTCTCGAAGAAGTAGGACGTGAAGAGCTGCGTCGCCGGAACGTCGTTCTGCTTCATGTACGCCGTCACGCGCGCCTTGCCGTCGTAGTGCGGGATGGCGATGCGGGGCGCGAAGCTCTCGAGCGTAGAGTACACGACGTGCTTGACCCCGGCGGCGACGCAGGCGTCCACGGCTCCGACAGTGTGCGCGTACTCGATGTCGGCGGCGGCGGCGCCGTCCCCGTTCGGCGTGTACGAGAGCCAGACTGGGGTCAGCTTATCCGTGGGAGGATGAAAGCCGGCGGTGGCGGGAGGGGGGAGGGGAAGGGAGGGGCTCACAGTTCGCAACGATGAAGGCGGCGTACGCCCCCTCCAGCGCCGCAGCGTAGGACTTGGGATGCTCCATATCACCCTTGACGAGCGTGACGCCGAGGGCCGCGATGGCCTTGGCCGAGTCGCTGTCCGGGTTGCGCGTGAGGCCGTACACGTCCCACTGGTCGGGGTGCTCGGTCAGAGCGCGCGCGACAGAGGAGCCCTGGTTGCCTGGTGTCAGCTCAGCTGCAGGAAGCTAGCTACCAGTGACGCCGAAGACGAAGACCTTGCGAGGCATTGTTGTTGCTGTGTTGCTGGGGAGAGTGAGTGCGAGAGGTGGGTTGCTGATGCTGTCGGAGACTCTTCCGGTTGCCCATTTATACCCGTCGTGAACATGTCAGAGGCAAGTGTCAGTTCGTGCCGTGTGTGTGTGAACAAGATCGCGTTGGTCAGCAGCAGCATGTGCTTGGTCAGATCACGAGTGCGCCCAGATTCCTCATCGTGTCGCAACTCTGAATCTGTACGGATGGCGGTGTCTGAACGATCCGTGGCGTCAGTGACGTCGGCATCGTCGAGGACAATAGCTGCTGATATGTAGGTGCGCACGTGACGAATGGGCCGAGATAAGCGGGTCGTGCTCGTCTCGTGCTCGGCGCCGAACTCTTGGTCAGCTGCAGAGCATATGGAGCATGCAGAGAGCGTGGTTCCGCGGCCGTCTTTGCGTGATGCGTGTGTGTGTTGGACAGAATTTCGGAACCGGAGCTGCCACGGAACCGGAACTGCCACTGGACCAGACCCGGGTCAGCATCGACCTGGCTGAGACATTGTGTGAAGTTTCAACTCGCATACCGCGGCCGCGGAAGGAAAAACGAATGGCGTGCATGCTGAGTAGGACATGGGGTACAACATGATGCGTGTACCAGTCACGGCCGGTTCGGCCAGGGACACGGAGGTGCTTGGGTAATTGTGGACAGGGGCTTGACGAGCCACGGCAACATGGAGCTTGAGGTGATGGGTCAGCACAAGTGTTACGGACTGTGGAGTTGCGGGCTTGAGAGTTGCGAAGATCATGGCGGTGTCGCGATTGTTACTGTGTCGTCGAGTGTCGTGTGCGGCTGGAGGCGGACTGGAGGCGATGCTCGCTAGTTTGAAATCTTGACACGGTCTGTCAGCAACGGCTTTGTGTCAGGCGCAGCCGCTTCGGTGGCCTGCCGTTCGTTGCGAGCTCCTCCTGCTCGAGTCGCTGCTTCGGCAACTCAGCTGACGAGCTCGCAGTTGTCCCACTGCCTTCTCCGTCGGTAGAACAAGCAGGAGCCCCCTTCCGCTTCTGCGCGTGCTCCGCCATCTGAGCATCCTCGTCGCTCTCCGCTGCAGGCACCTCAGCTTTCCCCTTCCCTTTGTCCCTCCCGTTGCCCTCCTCAATCTCCCCCTCCTCCAACTCCTTCACTCGACTACCCTCCGCCGAGCCCTCGGCCTCCTCGTCCTCCGAGTCATCAACATAGATCACGGCCGGGGCCCGCTTATCCCTCTCCACATCCGCGATGTGCCTGTTATGTTCTCCGATGTTGTGGCGGAACGGCGGCGCCCCAGCACAGGTAACAAGGGTCCGGTGCAGCGCGACGTCTTCGAGCTTG
This sequence comes from Trichosporon faecale, assembly GCA_039545375.1. NCBI lineage: Eukaryota > Fungi > Basidiomycota > Tremellomycetes > Trichosporonales > Trichosporonaceae > Trichosporon > Trichosporon faecale. Next base: position 570,292 of record BCLU01000010.1, read on the forward strand.
CCGCGGGCCCGGATCTGGTCGAGGTCCCACTTGAGGAGGTGTCCCATGTCCCGACTCGGGTGGGCTACGGTATTGCGCCCGTCCGTGTCGAGGTACGCGCGGAGGGGCTCGAGCGCGCTCTTGAGGTCGGCGACGCTGATGAGCGTCGGTGAGGGGTGGTCGCCGCGCATGAAGCGGTGGTAGTGGGTCATGATCTGGGATGAGCTTGCGATGGGGAGAAGCTAAGAGGCGAGGCGGGGGAGGAGGTGGGATGGGTGGGAGGAGGGGTGACGCACGAGGGGTTTGTTGTGCAGGTCCCGGCCATACACCGCGCCGAGGATCACCTTCGCCTTCTCAATGGGGTACAGCAGGCCGTACCGCCGCTCAGCATCGCCGACGACCGCCCGAAGCGTCGCGATCGTCTTCCACTGTCCCGAGATCTGTGCTTTCAGCTTACGGTTAGCTTTGCGGAGGGATTTCAGCTCGGCCTCTGTGTCTCCGCTGCTGGCACTGCCACTAGCGTCGGCTTCGGGGGATAAGGGAGGCGTCTTGTTCGCCTCGAGCGCCTGGCGCAGCATGGCAATCTCTGCGTCCTGCTGTGCCAGCTCGGCGTCCTTCTGCGCTAGCTCTGTGTCCTTTTGCGCCACAGCGTCCGTCAGCGTCCCAATCTGTCCGTCACGACGGGCAATCTGCCCCTCCTTGCCCCTCAGCTCGACCCGCTGCTGCTCAATCTCGCGGCGCAGGCCCTCGAGCTCCGCATCGCGGCGCGTGACCTCTCGCTGTTTCCGTGAGAGCTGATCCAACACGGCGCGAAGCTTGCGCGTGACCTGTAAGGCGTCGGTGAAGGGCTGGCGGTTAGCTAACAGGGTACCGTGATAGCGAACCGAGGGAAGCATCAAGGCTGACTCGGCCTCGGACTCTGAGCCGCTGATGGTGCTGCTGGTGCCGCTGTGGCCGTCGGCGTCTCCGTCGTCGGTGAGGTAGTCGATGCCGGGGGCAGACGTGTCGAGGTCGATTCCGGAGTCGTCACCATCATCCTTTGGGAGTGCAGGTGACTCTGGCTCATTGCGGCTGTCGAGCTCGGCCATGGTCGGGAGGCTGGGGTCAGTGAGTGATCAAGTTATGGGTGGATGTCACGAGCGAGGTCAATGTTTGTTATTAGTTGCACCAGTTGACTCAACCAGCTGGGCGTCATGAGTGTCAGTGCTGCTAGGCCCGCCCGCCGCAGCAGCCGTGGTAGAGGGCGATCGGGGCGAGTGCACGGATCTGTGTTGGAGTAGTGCACAGTGAGAATGAAAGACACGGTGTGTGTAGATCAGGGAGTTGACCGTGGCGGAGGTCTGTCAACGTCCGCGCCCAGATCGACCCGATGCACGCGACATGTTCGTCCGTTCGCCCGCTCGCCAGTGCAGTGCCAGCGTGAGTCACCTCAAGGTGGAGGAACGGGGCCTTGTTTCGTGGACCTGGCAAACGTCTAAACGAGCAACGCTTAGAGTTCCGCACACAACATGTTGGCCTCACCCACCCGCCCACCATCCATGCATGCATGGCGGAGAGCTTGCCGTGGATTACCGCTTCAGCGTTGCCGGCGCAGAGCGCAGAGCGCAGAGGTGGCGCCAGTCAAGCCCAGGTTACGCCTAACAGCGCCCTTCGACGCCTCCTCGCTGCGCCTCCTCGCGCCCCTCGCGCCTCTTCATTGCGGCACTCCTAGACCTTCGTCTTAACATCCTGCTCTCCTATCCGTCGCAGCTAGCAGGTCCGATCACACAGTGCCTCGAGCATGCAGCGGCCGTGTGAGCGTTGCATGCGTCTGCACCCCGTTGGCCGCTCTGCGGAATCGGGACACAAAGGCTGCGGACCTTCGTATCCATTCGTATGTATCTGTACCTGGCGCCATTTATTATGGTCAGGTCAGGCACGCACACGGCGCTCGGCGCAGGTACGACGTGCCTGTGCCTTTGCAGAGTACGGGTCGCCGTGCCGGATCTGGGCGGCGACGAAGCAACGAGGCGACGAGGGCTGCAAATTCTTTCGTCCTTGGTTTCTCAATGATGTCTTCGAACGACTGGCGTGGCTGAGTGCATGATTCTTTGTCTGGCGTAAGCGAGCGAATGCGCCTGACACCTGCTAAGCAGATTGGCATGCCGCGGCCCGCTGACCTCGCTTGCAGACAAGGCAACGGAACGAGAGAGAGCCACACGACCAGGCAACCAAGGACGCTCAGCATACCTCGTTTAACTACAGGCTCACTCCAGCTCCAGCACGCATGCTAGCCTCATTAACAATGGACCGCGTACCGGCATCAGGCCGGGTCGCCGTGTATACCGAGCAGATGAGAGGCCTGGCCAGCTGTGGATGGACCAGCTCTGGACTCGCGGATCGGCGAGTAGTTGGAACCGAAGCTCCGTGACCGAGCTCACTCCAGCGCACAGCGGGGACGGGCTGCCGCGCAGCCCACTTGCCCGCTGCACTCTCGAACGTCTTGAATGTTGTCAACGCTCTGATGCAGTTGGTCAGCATGGTCAGGCAGACCCACATCTTCGCTTAGACTTCCGGCGGCATACCCATCCCAAACACTAGCACTCAATCCGCACAGCGTCCCGGTGGTCCCGGCGTGGCGATGGGCACGACATCCCATACTGTCGCGCATAGATGAGAGCGGCTCGCACCACCCTCGCTCGGAAACTTGGAGGCACGTCGGGCCCTCCGACCTAGCCGACCTGGAGCTATATCGAGCCCAGCGGAGGGGTGACAATGAACGTTTCCGTGAGGAACGTGAGGAACGTGAGGAGACCCCGCGCACTGTGCCCGCAACGATGCCGGTCGGCACGGACTCGGTCGACTCGGCGGGCAGCAGGGCAGCGACTGCCAGAAAAATTGCCCGGATTGTCACTCTTCAGGCCTACAGTCTCACAGTCTCACAGGAGGGCTAGGTCCGGGCCCAGGACCTCTCAGACAGCCCAGGGAAGCACGTCGGCGTGAGTAAGCAGCGGCGGTGACGAGAGCATCGGGGAAGCATAAGTCCGTCGGACTCGAGCACGAACCGGCACGGCGTCGGCGCACGCGCGCACGCACGACGGCGCACGACGGCGCACACGACGCCGGAGCGTTTAGCGTTTAGCGAGTGCTGACAGACTTGACCTGGGAGGAACGGCAGCTCAGGGTTTGAAGACCTATGGTTTGATGGCCCTGGGTGCAATAATTCTGCAGCATGCAGCAGAGTCAGCAGAGTCAGCAGAGTCAGCCGAGGAGGCGAGCCTCAACGCACTTTTCGGCTCCTCCCACCTGCTACCCTGATCCTTGCTCCTGGCCAGGCTGGCGGCCAGTGTTTGCGGTGTGCAGTGGTGTCCATGACATCTGACCGAAGCCAGGGAGACAGGGCGACAGGAAACTGGAATGCAGCTTTCTCGGCATCGCAGCGGTTTCAAGAGGCTGACTCTTGCAGACCTGGAAGAGCCTGCCGACCTGCGCCTCTGCCCTGCTCGCATTGCTCGCATGCTCGCAGGTTTGCACGGTTGGCACGGCCAATCGAAACGTGCGTTTGGTACACGCTGATGCGGCGTTCGGGTTTCTGAGACGTGCATGCATCGCTGCACTAGGAGGAGACACAGGCGACAGTGGGAACAGGGAAAGAGGCTGCCGATGCAACGGCGCAAGAGTCAGACACAGTCCTGAATGCTGACTGACCGACGGTCCTGAATGCGCTTGAGCTTGCTCAGCCGTGCAGCCGTGTGCCGTGCCGTGGGGTCATGGTCTCGTTAAGGCTGGCGCAAACGTCGACTTGCAAGCAGGAGCAGGAGCGCGCAAGCATGCAGCGAAGGAGGGGGGCGTGCAGAAGAGCAGAACCAGAGAGAGGCGCAGGGGAGACGCAGATTCGACAAGAATGGACGCCGGTGTGAGGCTTGGGCGATGGACTGGTCGTCGATCATTCCCTCGGACATGGAGCGTCGACCGCTTCGACCGCTTCGACCGGTGACCGCTTGCACCGGCCACCACTGCCTGCACCACTGCACCGCTGCACCACGTCCACCGCCCTAGCCCTCAACTCACACACTCTCTGATCATCACAAATCGACATCGACCATCACCCGTCACTCTTCACATTGTCCCATCACCCCATATCCATCCATTGCACCGGCACGCACTCCTTAGCCCAGACCATCCTTCACCAACCTGACCCCCGTCCGCTCCCTTGCACTACTCTTCATCACTCACTCCCCCCACCCTCACCTCAAAACTCGACCACCCATCGACATCGCCAGCCTCACCACCGTCCTTTAGCGAGCAAGTGCAGCCTGCATCAGTCGCTGCATCGACGCACCCCACCATGGCCACCACGCCTCCCATCAATCTAGACAAGCTGCGGCTTGACGACGACCCGCACTCGGACGACGAGAACCAGACGCAGCATCAGTCCCAGCCGAAGCAGTCGCACAACGCCTGTCCCGCTCTCACCAGTCCCCGCAACCCCTCTCCTCCCCCCTCCCCGTCTCAGACCGCGCAGTCACAGTACCCCATCCCCGCCGTCGCCACCCCGGCGCCGATATCCGCTGTCCCGCCGAAACCGACAGTCGCCGTTCCTTCCCCCGTCCCGGCGCCCGGCCAGCAGGCGGCCAACAACGCCGTCCCAAACTCATCATCACCGGCCCTCTCTCACCCATCTCTGTCGCCGAACGCGGCATCGCCTTCCCCGACATCGCCCCGTGGACCGGTCGCAAATTTCACGTCTCCTGCAGCCAGGGCCCAGCTCGAGGCCATGCGCGCCGGCGCGCAAGGCTCGCCAATAGCCCCTGTTCCAGGCGACGTCCGTCCTCCGCCGCACGGCGCCGCCGTCGGAGCGCAGCGCATGGTGCGTCCGATGGGCGGCCCCATGGGCATGCGCGCCGTCGGCAACCAGCCGCTGCCGTCCAAGCTGCCCCCGAGTCTGCAGGCCAAGATGGACGCCGTCTCAGGACGAGTAAGTTTGCTTCCATGATACCACCTCGGTCTTCCCGACCGACGATCGCCGCCTCGGGTCGACTGTGTCCCGCACTCGCGGATTGACCTTAGCAATCTTGGCTTAGCCGCGGCCGCCTCGCATCGTGCACTGGCGTGCCCCATGCGTTCCGCCGAGCATGCCATGGGGGGTTATACACACCCCCTTGCGATCCGCATGCTCGCCGCAGTCGACCACCCCTTTTTCGCTCTGTCTGTTTGATTACCAATGCTGACCTGAACAGCATCGCGCAGGTACGCCCGCTGGTGCGCATACCGCACTCGGAGGCATGAATCCGGCTCCCGCTGCGACGTCGATGAGCGCGCTTCTGCTGCAGCAGGCTAGGCAAGGCGGCGCTGGAGGTGCTGGCGGCGATGCCGCAGGCGGCTCGCGCCCCGCTGGACCCAACACTGGTCCTCTCGGTCTCGCTGCCCGCCGCGCCGCCAACCGCCCGCCGATGACTCTTGGAGGCGCCGCCGGCCGCCCCGCCGCTGGCGCTGGAGGTCTTGCCGCCGCCCGTGCTGGTGTTGGAATCGCCGGACGTCGCGGACCGCCGGGCGGCCTCAGCTTGGCTCAGATGGGTGCCTCCACACAGGACAACCGCTTCGATGACTTCAGCCGCATCATGCAGCCGAACGGAACGCTCAAGTTCTCCAAGGCTGTCCTCCACTCTGGCGGCGTCGACTTTGGAGACGGCCAGTCCTTCAAGATCAACATGGACGAGATGGAGGTGCTCGGCGAGCTTGGCAAGGGCAACTACGGCAGTGTGCAGAAGGTGTTCCACCGCCCGACCACTGTCCCGATGGCAATGAAGGTGAGTATCAACACGCTGCTGGTGTTCTGACGGTGTGGGACATGTCTCGCACCGGACACCGTCGTCCTGCATGAGGCTGACGTCACAGGAAATCCGCCTTGAACTCGATGAGGCTCGTCTGAACAGTATCATTGTTGAGCTCGACATCCTGCACCGTGCCAAGGCCCCGGAGATCGTCGAGTTCTATGGCGCCTTCACCATCGAGTCTTGCGTCTACTACTGCATGGAGTTCATGGACGCCGGTTCGCTCGACAAGCTCACCGGCATGGGCCGCTTCCCCAAGGACCAGAAGGAGATGGACGAGCCGCCAGAGCCGCCTGTTCCCGAGGACGTGCTCCGCCGCATCACGGCGTCCGTCGTCCGCGGACTGCGGTTCCTGAAGGACGAGCTCAGCGTTATGCACCGCGACGTCAAGCCGACCAACGTCCTGATGAACAGCAAGGGAGAGGTCAAGCTCTGTGACTTTGGTGTGTCCGGGCAGCTCGAGCGCTCGCTCGCAAAGACGAACATCGGATGCCAGAGCTACATGGCCCCGGAGCGCATTCGCGGAGAGAGCCAGAACCAGCAGTCGACGTACACGGTCTCGTCCGATGTCTGGTCCGTCGGACTGACCATCATCGAGCTCGCGCGCGGATACTACCCGTACCCGCCCGAGTCGTACTCGAACGTGCTGCTGCAGCTGAGGGCTATTGTCGACGGCCCGACCCCGACATTGCCGAAGGGATACAGCGAGGAGGCGCAGGACTTCATTGCGAAGTGGTGAGTATCATTGTTGCGAGGCACGTCTGACATGGCAGCTTGGTGAAGGACCCGAACGGCCGACCGACGTACGCGCAGATGCTCGAGCACCCGTGGCTGCTCAAGGACAAGGACGCGGACGTCGACATGGCTGGCTGGGTGGCTGGCGCGCTGGAGCGACAGGCCAAGCGTGGCGTCATCCCGCTGGAGGAGATCGAGGCGTAAGCCGGGCATCCCTCCTTGCGTGCCAACGGAGGACACACGGAACGGAGACTGCGACAGCGCGGACACTTTGCAGTGCCCGGGGAGAATCTCGCAGCCACCTCTGGCGCTGTCTCAGACGGCGCTCGAGGACTTCTCACCGTTTCATGGCGCGATCGCCATTGTCCCTCTCGCTTGGCATCGGCCACTCGTGCCTCCCATCGCCTCCCCCTTCACGCCTTTCCCCCTCCCACGATGTGTGTGGGTATTCTCTTTCTCGACTGCAAGCGACGCGGATCATGTCGGAACAGCAAAGCATACAATAGCATCATTCGGGCTCGGGCTCCTTTACGAGCAACGCAAGCAAAGCACACATACACGCAAGACAAGAAATGCCAGAGGGCTGGGGCGCTGTACATGTTGTAATCCTGAGGGATTGGTGTGTGGGTACGGTTAGTTAGATGTTCTCCAGGGGTTTTCTTTTTCACTACTTATTTTATTATCCTCTTTGCTCTATTCACTTTGGTCACGGTTGGGTTCTGGTAGTTTCGCGTTCTCTTCCCCCATACCCTCTCCGCCTCGCTCTCTCGCCGATGTGCCTCTGATAGGAACATCTGCATCTGATTATGACAACGTGGTTGTGGCAACGTTGAGTGTGGAGCGGCAGGGAAATGTATTCAGTCGAGCGTGTGCGTACGTGCGTCTGCGCATTGAGTGCCCATGTGCGTGTGGGTTCCGGCATTCACAGGACATGTCTAGCCGCAGTCGTTGCGATGCTGTCGAGCGTGGGCCAGTGCATGGGTGGAGGCGTGCACGACTGGTGCGCGGTGCGCGGTGCGGGGGTAGGACTGCGGGCAAATGTGCGGAGCAACATTGCCGCTCGCACTCGCCTGTGAGCGTTCAGGGCATTCAGCGATTTGCGGCATCCCACGTGGTCGGGTTCAATCACGAAATCATTCCGAGTCTGAGTCGACGACTCAGCACAGGAGGGAGGAAATTAGGAGACCACGCCACACTTTTCAACATCTCATCTTCTCCTCTCTCTTCACTCCCACCCCCTCACCTCGCCTCGACCACCATGTCCGGCCCCCAGAAGATCCGCAGGAGCAGCGTGTCTGCCTCCGAGCCTCCCAAGACGTGAGTACCCCGTGACCTGCTAGCTCAAGGGGACGGCAGCGGGAACTCCGCGGCAACCGGACTCTGCGTCACTGCGCCGACCGATCGACGTGCGATCGCCGTGCGGTGCGCTGTCACCTTGCTTCCCGCGTCAGAGCGCTTGATCTCGTGACCTTGTGACCTTGCAGAAGCTCGGCCCGAGCGGACAGCGCTGTCAGGTGGTGCAGCGGCTGTCAACAGGCGGACTCTTGGCACTGCTCCTCCAAGGATGCCTTGACCGTGCGCGGCGCGGGCTGGCGCGGGCTTCGGTCCGCACGACTCTGCAGACCATCACTACGGTCGCCTATTGTTCTCTGCGTGCTCGTGAGAGACGCCCGTGCACGGAGGGCTGTGAGCCCCACGACAGCGACAGCCCTCGCACGTCCGCAGACATATAAATTTGTCACCCGAGCCCGTCTTCCAAAGCTTCCACAGACACACGGACGACCCGAGAAAACGCTTAGCTAATGACTATCAGCATTCCCATCCCCACCAACCCCTCTGGCATCGCGACCATGGGCCAGTCGCCGACTGCGCAGTTCTCGACCTCGCCCCGCCTGGCGACCTCGCCCGGCGGCACTGTCCTCGGCCGCTCGTTCCAGCAGGCCGCCGCTGCCAACGCCCGTCACCTGACTGCCTTCCTGCCCCCGTCTTACCCGATTCCCGAGGGTGACGAGGGAACCGCGACCCCGACTCGTCAGGGCAAGGTGCGCATCCTGCTGCTGGAGAACATCAACGTCGACGCCGCCAACTTCCTCAAGGCGCAGGGCTACGAGGTCGACCACTTCACCAAGGCGTTCTCGGAGGACGAGCTGATCGCCAAGCTGCCCGCGTACCACGCGATCGGTATCCGCTCCAAGACCAAGATCACGGCCAAGGTCATCGACGCGTGCCCGCAGCTGCTCGTGATCGGCTGCTTCTGTATCGGCACGAACCAGGTTGACCTGCAGCACGCTGCGCGCCACGGTATTGCCGTGTTCAACTCTCCGTTCTCCAACTCGCGCTCCGTCGCCGAGCTCGTCATTGGCGAGATCATCTCTCTGTCGCGCCAGCTCGTCGACCGCACCTCGGAGATGCGCGCCGGTATCTGGAACAAGGTGTCGAAGGGCTGCTGGGAGATCCGCGGCAAGACGCTCGGTATCGTCGGCTACGGCCACATCGGCTCGCAGCTGTCCGTCCTCGCCGAGTCCTTCGGCATGAACGTCATCTACTACGACGTCATGCCCATCATGCCGCTCGGCACTGCGAACCAGGTCGCGACGCTGGACGAGATGCTCGCGCAGGCCGACTTTGTGACGCTGCACGTCCCCGAGATCGCCGACACGATCGGGATGATGGGCCCCGAGCAGTTCGCGCAGATGAAGGACGGGGCGTACTTCATCAACAACGCGCGTGGCAAGGTCGTGGACCTGGGTGCGCTCGCCGACGCGCTCGAGAGCGGCAAGCTGGCCGGCGCCGCCGTCGACGTGTTCCCGAAGGAGCCCGGAAGCAATGGGCCCGGGTTCAACGAGGCGCTGGGCGAGTTCATCCCGCGCCTGCGCAAGCTGCCGAACCTGATCATGACGCCGCACGTCGGCGGGTCGACCGAGGAGGCCCAGCGCGCCATCGGCAACGAGGTCGCGACAGCCCTCACCCGGTACTTGAACTATGGCACTTCGATTGGCTCGGTCAACTTCCCCGAGGTCGACCTCCGCGCCATCACGGCCGACGACGAGGCGCACATCCGCGTCTGCCACGTGCACCGCAACGAGCCCGGTGTGCTGCGCGCGATCAACGCGATCCTCGGCGGACACAACATCGAGAAGCAGTTCTCCGACTCGAAGGGCGACATCGCGTACCTCATGGCCGACATCTCGGGCGTCCAGTACGAGGAGGTCAAGGACATCTACGAGGCCATCAAGGGCACCCGCGCCAACATTCTCACGAGGCTGCTGTGTAAGTGGACCCAAGCTAGCATGTGTGTGACGGATAGCTGACAGAGCCACAGACTAAACGTAAAGGCATGTTTCGAAACTGACCAATATAAAATCACCCGTCAACCGGGCTGTGTAGCATCTGTAGACCTCCAGTGTTCTTCCACTTACTTCCAATCCATCATGAATAGAAATGCATCGAGTACCAAGTTATCGTCTGATAAGGATAAGCGTGGGGTTCAGGGACGCCCTGGCGCGGGGAGATGTGATGCTTCAAAGGACAGCCTTAGCGTGACGCCTGGCTCCACAGAAGGAGGATGCATGAATGAGGTTGAGAGCAGGCGGAGTCGTCCGATGCGGTCATCGGCACGCTCGGCGCGTGAGTGAGTGGGTGAGTGATGCCGGGAGGGGATGGAGTGATAACGCGTTATAGGTGATTGAGGGTGATGCCATCAGCGCCCGGACCGTGTTCTGGCCCCGTTCTGTGTACGGCGAAGGCAGAGAAACGGGGGTGTCGTCGCGACTGTGCATGCATGGTGCAGGCACGTACTTTGCTGGGAGTCCAATGCATGCGTATCGATAGGAGCGTCTTTGTGTGTGCCCCAAAGGCGATTGTGTGTGAGAGCTAGAGTGTTGGGAAGGAAGGGTCGACGTGGGGCTCCCCGTCACACTATCTGTGTCTCCCACCCCAGCGTCCCAGCGTCCCAGTGTCCCAGTGTCACCTCGGCACGTCTCAGTCTTAGCTCGACGACCACACCGGTCCCATCCGGAATCTGCTTGCATCTCCTCATCTCCCATCAACGTGCACACACACTCACACTCACACTCACACACAAACGCATCGACCCCATTCACATCCCCATCACGCCCACCGCCCTCTCTCACTCACCGCCCACACCGCCCAGCCGCCTACCGCATCCGGACACTCGACTCACCAGCATATCAGAGCATATCATAGACAAAGCTAGACCATACACGCCACCGCCAACGACCGATAAGCCCTCTGTCTCCGCCTTCCTGTCCATCGCTCCTCCGCTTGCATCGACCTTCCCACCGCGAATCGAGCAAAGACCTACAAGCAGTGACGACATCTGTTCACAACACCTCCACCGCTCTCGTCCGCGACCAACACAGCGCCTGTCTTTCTTCCACCTAGACTCAACTCCAGTCACCCCTCCCTCACTCCGACCCCCCCAGCACACAATGCACTAAGCTATGTCACGACCAGCAGCACCAGACTCGGCGTCGTCGAGCGTCATGTCCTCCGGCCCCGGCGCGCTCGGCGGGCTCGGCGGAGGCGGCAGCCTCGGCGCCAGCAGTAGCAACACGCCCAGCCGAGCGGACCAGATCACGTACCGGTTCTACATCAAGACGGTGTCTGTGCTCGTAGACGGGCGGGTGACGCACTTTGGCAAGGGGGAGCGGAAGAAGGACCGATGGGTGAGTCTTGCGTCCTCTTGCGTCAGCTGGTCGTCCAAGCGCGTCTCACCTTACGCGCTTCTCGACCCAGCTGCTGTCTCTGCTAGTCCACTGCCTCAACTGTTCCAGCTGACCACAGTTCAACCTCACCGTCCCCGACACGGACGTGCACAAGGCCGACCTGACGATCTACCGCCAGCTCTCGGGGTACGGCGACGTGCCCCCGCTCATGATCGCGTTCATCCTCGACACGACCGACATCCCCGCCGGCCAGGGCATCATCTGGAACCAGCGCCCGGCGGGAGACGGCAGCGGCACCGCCGTGCGCGTCCCGATCGACGTCGGCAAGCGCAAGGGCATCGTGCTCGAACAATGGACGTTCAAGTGCTCGTGAGTGGGTTCTGAATCGGCCCGGGGCCGGCAACAGGGTGACAGAAGGCGAACTGGACCATGACCTCAGAGGCTTTCCGAGTCGTGTTTGACGCAGTGAGGCCGTCATGTGACGGCGCGGACAATCGCTCGACTCGGGACCCTCGGGCTCCCGGGTACGCGTGGCTGATCTCACTAATGGACCATGGCTTGCCACCCTCCTGCAGGCGCCATTATCTCCCCGCATGTGAGCCCGCACTGACCGTAGGCATCACGCCGCGCTCTCCGACATGGCCCCGCCCACGGCCTACAGAGTCGGCATCGTGCACTTCCGCGCTCTGTACAGCTTCCTCCGCCTTCTGCCAGCCTACCGCCTCTTCCGCCGGCTACGGCGCCAGAACAACGGCCTCCGGCTCGGCATCAAACTGTGGGCTCCGGACGGATACACAGACAGCGAGGCGTGGGACGTGATTGAGCGCGATTTGGTCGGTATAAACGCGCCGCTCGACGACCTGTCCAGTCCCGCCGGCACCGGCGCCGAAGTGGAGCGCTACGCCTTCGCCCCCCTCCACCTCTTCGGGAGCATGTACGAGCTCGCGGTCAAGTATCGGCCGAACGTGGACTTCGAGGTCGAGGACCTCGAGAGCGTGCTCTCCGAGCGCTTCGTGGACATGGACGAGGAGTGGTTCACGCCGACGGTTCGGCAACGGGCGTCGGGGTCGAACACGCCGAGCCGCTCTGCGTCGCGCGCAGAGCAAACGTCGCAGCCGCCGTCCCGCCGCACCTCGATCGTAGCAGGAACGCCCGGCAGTCTAGGAGCGGGGAAGTGGAACGCGATGGCCGAAGGCCTCCCCTTCGCATTCAAGAGTGGCGACGAGCCGCCCTCCCCGCAAGCGGCGATACCGGCCTACCGGCGCCTGAGCGCACACTCGCTCCAGCCGTTCCAGTCGATCAGCGCGTCGCCCACGGCGTCAGTGCTGCGGGGCACGCCCAGTTCGGCCCGAGCCATCCCCAGCGGGGCAGGCGGGCAGGCAATGGCGCGCACGAGTAGTTTCCTGTCCCAATCTGGCCGCTCGCAGTCGCACGCGCAGATGGCGCGCGACACAGTACAGGTCCACCAGGGCACACCGCCCCTGGGGCCGCCAATAGGCGTGAGCCCGCCGACGCCGATCCCGACCAGTCCCGCGAGTCCGGTGAAGCGGGCGAGTATCGCATTGGCGTCTTCCAGCCCCTTCGTGGGCGGGAGTCTGGAGCGCGACTCGCCCCTCCGCCGCGGCAGCATTGGGCGGTCCCCGACTCTCCGCCGTACGGGCACGCGGCGCTCGCAGGAGGGAGACAGCGACGAGATCCACGCCTTCCTCCGTGCTCTGGACAGCTGGACGCCGCCTGCGAGCCTGGGAGGTGCCGCCGGGTCGAGCGGGAGCGCCGCTGGCTCGAGCGGCGCAGCAGGCAGTCTGGGGAGTGTGGAAAGGGACCGCGTCCCGCTCACGCGCACCCATGTCGACGACATGCTGAAGCGCATGGCGGGCAGTTTCGCCACCCCCGGGCCGTCCTCCAACCCGAGTAGCCGGCGCTCCTCCCTCTCCGGCCCAAGGGGCCCAGGCCTCCTCTCGGCAAGCCGGCCCATCTCGACCGCCTCGTCCCCGGCGCCGACCAGGGGCATCAGTACCCTCACGACGAACACGCCCCCGACAGACGACGAGCACGGCCTGACGCGCACGGCGACGGTGCCCGTGCAGGCGAAAGAGAAACCGAACGTGGGCGGGGAAGCCCGCTCCCTGCCCTCCGAGACACCGCTGAAGAAGGGCCCGATGGTCGTCCGTGGCGGGTTCGGAGCACTCAAGGTCGGCAACAAGTGCAGCTCTCCGAGCCACAGTCCGGTCAGGGAGCGCAAGTTGGAGAGGGAACTCCCCAGGGGCGTGGGCGGGGTTACGGATCGGGCGGGCGCGCCTCATGCCGCCGCCGCCGCCGGACCTCATACACCTCACGCCGCCGGAGCTGGAGCAGGAACCGGAGGCACAGGAGGATCAGCAGCCGGAGGAGCCGCTGGAGCAGGAGAGAAGGGCGAGAGGGGAGGAGCAGGAGAGGAAGTCCGCCCAGGCATCCAGCGTATCCGCTCGTCTGTCGCCGCCGGGCGCTCAATCAGTCGGAGCGCGGGGAGCCAGCAGAGTCCTGTCTTCGAGGGCTTGATGGCAAAACTGGCCCAGTCGAAGCTCGACGCGGCCGAGAGGGAGCGGCGAACCGAGTGAGCCGCTTTGCTCGCTTTGCTTGCTTTGCTCGCTTTTCTCGAGCCATCTCGAGCGAGCCCAGAGACGGAGGAGAGGGATAGAAGAGAGAAGTATCATATGCATTCTGTACAACGTTATAATACATGCGCGATCAGCACGCCTTCTTTCCCCCTTGACAGCGCCTCGACGAGCTCGACCCCGGGGCCGAAGCGCATCACGGCGCTGGAGCCGGAGAATGTCGTTCCGCGCTCTTCTCCGCTCCTGTTGGACGCGATGAAGACGACCTCCTTCCCACCTCCTCCACCGTCACTGCTGCCCTCCTGAGCAGAATCAGAATACCCAGGGCTCGGATCATGGAGAGGAGCACACCGCGCCGCCCAATAATTGAGGTTCGAGAGACAGGGCTGTTCCGGACCCTTCAAACTCTCGAGCTCCTCCCTCTCCTCCTCGCTCAAATCGCTCTCGTCCAACTCCGGCTCGAGCCAGTTCATCGGCACGACGAGCGTGTCCGCGCCCACTGAACGCGCGAATCCGGAAAGCTCGTACGCGTTCCACGGGGCTAGGAAGTCTTTCGGGTTCAGGTCTGGGGTCAGCTTTCACCGTAACTTACAGCTCCTTGCTTCTTGCAGCTCCGAATTTCGGTGGTGGCAGAGGGGATGAAAGGGACGAAGGGGGAGGAGGACGTACCCATGCAAACTCCGATGACTGTCCGGCCCAGAGGCTGGGGTAGGTCGAAGTACCGGAATCCCGGACCTTCGAGGGCCCACGGCCGGTCTGCGTCGTACAGAAACGCCTTCCTGTAGTTTCCCACCAGCTCGCCAGACGGATCCACGAGCAGGGCACTGTTGTACCCGACTCCCTTCTGGGAGGCCTTGGGCGGGGCCGACGGCGCTGAGAACTGAGACATCGCCTCGGCGAATGACGGCGGCGCGTCAGATGGAGGGGGAATGGCGAGCTGAGCCTCTGGCGCGGCGGTGGTGATCACCTCATTCTCGCTCGGGGGTGTGTCGAATGGAGGCGGGGCACTGGGTGGAATCGTGTCAGCTAAACGGCAGAAGTGCAGCTGTTGAGAAGCGAGGAGGCACGCTCGGAACTGAAGAAGAAGAAATTGCAGTTGTCGTCTGGCCTTGCGGTCCGTACGGGCTTGGCATTTGGTTCGTCTTTGCTTCCCCTTGCTCCGTTTGAGACAGTACTCACGCTTGCTCACTGGATCCCTGAACACTTGAGCTGGTCGCCGCCGCTCCAGAGGCTGATGTAGACGGAGGAAGCTCAGTACCCTCCGGCGCGAGCTGGTCCCCGTCCTTGGGCAATCGTTCCGGATACCCAGCGACGACGTAGCATCCGACCCTTTTGGCCAGATCACTCGACAAGTCGAACGTGGTTCCCCTCTGAGACTCGAGGAAGGGTGCAATCTCCTCTGCATCTTTGAAGCAGTACCCCGCCACCGCCATCTCCGGCAACACCAACAGGTCGAGCTCATTGCGTCCCAAGCCGGCAGTCAGTTCCTTCACTTTGGCAACGTTGCGCGCGACTTCGCCGATCTGATGTTAGCTTTACATATACCCGACGAAGGAAGCTATGCAAGGACACACCTTCGCATCATACTGCACGCAGCCTACGCGGAGGGGATGCGCGCGCCGCGGCATGCCGAGCCAGGCCGCGAGGGAGCGGGGGAGGAGACGGCCGAGTGCCGCGAGTCGGGAGATGGTGGATGCGGTCCTGAGGACTGGGTAAAGAGAGGTTGTCCGTCAGGCGATGGGGTGTGGTGGGCTGGTGGGTGGAGAGTGCGTCGTCAGGCAGACGTTGAAACGGGGTGCTGTCTTCCCTCCACCCTCGTTCCTCATTGTGGTGGAGGCCAGAACACACACACAGGTGACGCACTTCACACAGCACACAGATTGCGGAGCCCCACGTGTGTGGATGACATAAGCCTGCGCCCTGCGCCCCGGGCAGCGAGATTACGAATTTTCAGCAGGCCTGAGTGGCGCAGTGGTTAACGCGTCTGTCTTGTATTGCACGAGAACAGAAGACTCCTGGGTTCAAATCCCAGCTTGGGCTGCTAACTCTTTTTCTCGTTCGCTGTTTCCGCCGCCGTATGACGGTGGAAAGAGGGTTGAGTTGAACGTTGTCGATGTGTAGAAGTGTTGGTGTGTGGCCAGGGCACTTGTGTGTGCATGTGTGTGTCGGGCGTGATGTGTGTCTGAGTGCGACGCAGGCGCGCACTTGGAGGTGTGATCGGCTGACTCAATGCACATACTTCCGCAACGGTAGACGATGTTGATGTCTACCGTATTCGCAACTATCCACGCACAGCATGAGTTGCCACGGTCGCGCATCTCGATTCCCACTCATAGCACTGCCCGCAGTTTGCGCAGACACCCCATGAACACCTCCCTTACAGCACAAGTGAATCATAAATGGCATTGTTCATGATGAAGCAGCTATGGACAGCTGACTGAAGGGTAGTGCGAGTCTATGGCGACGGAGTCTATGAAGGTTACTAAGCTGATTAAAGGAGAATGGCGAGGCCACCGAGGACGACCGAGACGGCCGAGATGCCGAGGGCGGCAGCGACAGGCGAGGCGCCCGACTTGGCGTTGCCGGCGCTGGCGCCAGCGCTGGGCGCGGCCTTGTCACTGCCGCTGGCGGCGGCGTCCGACGCCGCAGCCGTGTTCTCAGCGACGCCCTCGAAGCTGGTCTGGCCCGAGGTGTAGGGCACGACCTTGTCGGTCTGCTGGAGGAGGGCGGTGGGGATACCGTTGCTGATGGTCGAGTAGGTGGTGCACTTGGACGAGGCGGGGACGCTCATGGCAGAGGACGGGGTGACGGTCTGGCCGACGGTGAAGATGCCGGTCGTGCTGTGCTCCTTGTCGGTGTAAGTGCCGGTGTAGCGCTGGGCGAAGGTCGAGCTGGACCCATTCTTCAGCACATACACGCCGGGCGGGTACGCGGCGTCGGCCTCGCACTCGGTGAACGTGCCGTTCGTGTAGTCGCCAGGCATGACCCAGTTGCAGCCCATCTCGTCGAGCGTGTGCTGGCACTGGATGGCGGCCGAGACGCTCTCGGTCTCAGCGATGCAGATGCGGATGCAGAACTGCTGGTACGAGATGTAGTTCATCCACTCCTCGTAGGAGACGTCGGTGCCGGTCGCGTTCGTGGTGACGTTGCCGCCGACGGGGTTGCCGAGCCCCGTCGCGCCGTGCGGGTCCAGCTCACCGCCCTGGTCGCCCGCCTTGATGTTGAGCTTGGTGAAGTCGCCCCAGCCCTGCACCTGCCAGTAGAGCGGGGTCTTGACGAAGTGCACGGCGTGGAAGGTCCCGTCCGGAATGACACGGGCGTTGTTGCGCGGCTGCACGCACCACGCGACCTCTCGGTCCTCCGTCTCGCCGATGACTGAGTCCGGCTCGGGAGGCGCGAACAGACAGAAGTCGTCGATGGCGTTGATCGACACGAGGCGCGCCATAGACGTCTGATTGATGTTCTCGTTGACGACAGGCGCAGTAGGGTTTGTCACACCCATCGTGCCAGTCGCAGTGACCTGCGCTCGGGCCTGGAGTTGTCAGTCACTGTCAGCGGTGGCGGGTACTCACGACCGAGGCGAGGACGGCTCCAAGGACACCCAGAGTGAACATTTTGGTTACTAAAGTCAGCATAACAGCTCGTGGAGTGTCCATCTGGTGCTGGGCGGAAGACGGCAGTTCACTCGATTGCGCAGTCGCCACTCCGCGGGTCAACTCACGGTGAAGGTGAAGAAAGAAGAACGCTCGATCGCCGGCAAGAACAAGACAGAGAGTGTGGTGGAGAGGAGCGTATGCGTATCCGCAAGAGAGTTGACAACTTTAAAGCAGCAAGGAGGATGAAGAGTGTGTTGGAGACAGGAGGACAAACGCATGCTCAGCTGTACCAGCGTACCGCATTGCGGAGCCTGCTCGGCTTGCTCGGTCTGGCAACTGGCAGTGAGCAGCACTGTCCTGCATGTCCTGGACGTCTGCGCAGTGGTAAAGCACGTTTGGACAGCCTGCACCCTCGCAGGTGCCACAAATAGCACGGTATGCGTCGCAGTCGCTTGCTCCAGATATAGAACGCGCACCGCCTTGGCGCACCCCTCCGCGTCAGTCGCAGTAGGCTTTGCCCTGGGATTCCAGCTGAACCCGAGAATAGGTTCTCACCGCCTGCCTCTGCGCAAGACAGACGGTAGCTTGAGTGGCAAGGTAGCCAGCCGCACGCGTCGACGCGACTAACGATCACACTTGGTCACAGGGGATTCAGGGCACAGGCCGTGTGGGTCCAGACACCACCGTCACCACTGCAGGAGGGCTATTTCGAGAACTGCGCAGTGTAATTTGAGCCCATCAGCCCGGTCAGCCCCTGAGATGCAGAAGTGTCCCTTGGCTATCTCGCCGATTCCCCCAGTTTGTTCCCCCTCTCTTGCTCGCAGGCGTGCAGGACGTCGCCTCGAAAGATCGAGTGTCGAGTGGGAAGGGCAGGATGGGCGAGCTGCGGAGCACCCTTCTAGCGTCGCCGTAGTCGCCCCTCTAGTTGAGGGGAGGCCCTGGCATCGACCTGCCCCGTCTGGCTAGCGTCCAGACAGCCAGGCGGCCATAGTACGCAGATAGACACCACCGCATCTCACTGTCCATGTCGGCCGCTTTGAGCAACGGCCCATTACCATGCGTGAGCTCTGTGGTCCAGAAGAAGCGACGGGGATCGTACGCGCCTGACTTTGCGCTCCGCGCTCCTGAACGTCTTCCCGGTGCATTGATCGCTGCCAGCGACTCGCACCAGCCCTCTCGAGCTATTTTCACACCTCCCACGCTGCCGGTTGGAAGTGGCATGCAATGCATTGTGCTGTTATGGAACTGCTGACTGTATCGTACACTGGTGCACCCGTGTGCCCTTGCTCGCTTCCCGGGTTGCTGGCACTAGCGCCAGCCTGCCGTCCTGCGGCTAGAGCCCGCTCAGGACCGACTTGACCCAGGCGTTGCCGTCGAAGCGGCCCTGCCACTGCTCCACGAGCTGCTTGAGGGCGGCGCGCTGCTCCTCCTCGCTTCCGGCCGGCTGGCCCTTCCACTCGGCCAGGAATTCTTTCACGATCTGCGTACCGGCCTCGACCTCGCCCTCGTCCAGCTTAGGCATCTTGGCCGCGTCGTCCTCGGTGCCGAAGTCCTCGAGCTCGTCGGCCTTGCGCTTCGCCAGCTTGACGACTGCGTCCGGGAACCGCGCGAGCTCGGCGACGTGGATACCGAAACTCTGGTCGCTGTGCCCGTCGATCACCTGGTACAGGAGCGTGATCTGCCGATCTGAGATGCTCTTCCCCTCAGGCGCGGGCTGGACCTCGGCCCGCACTTGGAGGTTCTTGACCCACTCCATCTGGTTCGCCATCGCCGTCAGCTCGTGGAAGTGCGTCGCGAACAGGCAGAAGGCGCGGATGTTCTTCGCAATGTGCTCGGAGATCGCCCATGCGAGGCCGAAACCGTCGTACGTGCTCGTGCCGCGCCCGAGCTCGTCGATGATGATGAGCGAGTCGCGCGTCGCACTCCGCAGAATCGTAGCCGTCTCCAGCATCTCGGCCATGAATGTCGAGACACCCTTGAGCTGCGAGTCACCGGCTCCAACACGAGCGAGCACGCAGTCGAAGATCGGCAGCTGCGCACTGTCGGCGGGCACGAAGCAGCCGAGCTGGGCCAGCAGCGCGATGACACCAAGCTGGCGGATGTACGTCGACTTTCCGCCCATGTTTGGCCCGGTCAGGATCTCGAACTCGCTCTTGCCACGAGTCATCTCGTGGTCGTTGGCGATGAAGGCAATGTCGTCTTGCACCTCGAGGCACGGGTGGCGCGCGCCGCGGACGAGGACGTCGGAGCTGCCCTTCTCCTCGACGGTCGGCTTGACATAGGGAATAGGCGCATTGGCACTAACATGCGCAAAGCTGACGAGCACGTCGAGCGCAGCAATCGTGCCATCCAGCTCCTCCAGCAGGGGCGCGTACGACGACGCGACGCCAACGACCTCCTTGATCAGGTACTTCTGCTTCTTCTCGTACTCCTCCTGCAGGCGGAGGTACTCCGCGCTGAGCTCCTTGAGGCGCTCCGTCGTGAAGATCGTGCCGGCCTTCTGCACCGCGAGCTCGATGCACCATGGGTTCTGCCGGATCGCGTTCGCCTCCGCCTTGGTGACTCGGAACGAGTAGTTGTACACCTGGTTGTTCTCGAGGTGCAGCTTCTTCTCGATGTCAAGGCCCAACTTGCGACCCACACGGCGGTGCTCCTCGTCCAGCCCGTCGCGGGTAGCGAGCAGCGCGTCACGGAACTGCTCGAGCTCGGGATCGAGCTTGGGCTGCAAGTGGTAGTGGTGGTTGTTCTCGAGCTCCTCCAGATCGATGGACTCCTCGATCAGCGCAGAGTACTGCTCCAGCTGCTCCGCCTTCTCGCGCAGCGGCACGATGAAGTCCTCCTCGAGCACCTGGCCATGCGCGACGTCCTCCTTCGCGAGGTCTTCGAGCGCCTCGATGATCTTGGGCAGCACGGCGACAGCCTGGTACACGCGCACAAGGTCTTCGAGGCCAGCTCCGCCGCGGTGGAAGCGCTTGCAGATGCGGTGGAAGTCGGGCATGCGCTTCAAGTACTCGTCCTGGATTGTGCGACGGCGGACGCTGTCGTTCACGAACATCTCGACCATGTCCTGGCGGCGCTGGATCGCGTGCCGGTTCACGAGCGGCTGCTTCAGCCAGCGGCCGAGCAGGCGCTGCCCCTGGCTTGTTTTACAGTTGTTCAGCAGGCCGTACAGGCTCATGTTCTTGTTGCCTCCGAGCTCCGGTTGCGGCATGAGGTTCAGGGCCTTGACAGCAGACGCGTCGAGCTTCATGAACTGACTAAGGTCGTGGCGGCGCAGGCGGAACTGGCCGTGCATGGGCGTGTCCATCATGAGCTCGAGGTAAGAGATGAGGGCGGCGAGCGCGGACATGGCACACTTGAGGTCGTACTCAGCTGTTTGTCAGTTCCATACGCCATGCCAGCAACTCACGCAGTGTGGCCGGGTGTGTCTCGTCGAGCAGCCTCGCCATGTCCTGTTCCACACTTCCCGCCTCGAAGTCCTTCGACCGCTTCTCCGTGACGACGACGCCGCAGCGTTCCGCGAGCGTCCTAAGTTTGGTGAGATCGTTATTCTTCCGCTTCTCGTCCTCCTGCACGATGCACTCCTTGATGCCGAGCTGGATCAGGAGGCTCTCCGTGTTGCCAAAGTTCTCGTCGTCCTCGTACTGCGACACGCCGATCGTCTTCTCCTGCACGTCGACAAAGGCGGCACCGACTATCCGCTGCCCGTCCTTGAACTGGAGCTTGATGGCCATGCTGACCGCGTTCGCGAGCAGGTCCTCGTGCGCGAATAGCAGGTCCTCAACCTGCGACAGGTTGCCGGGCGACGCCGTCTTGCCGAGCTTCCACCGCGTGTGGTTGCGCTTGCCCGTTGAGCCAGTCTCGGGCTCCCAGATCTCGACACGCATCTGCCGCGTCGTGAGGCATTCACGCAGAAACGCCTTCGCTAACGTTAAGCTCACGGACACGGAGGGAAGGCCGCCGTCCTTAGCGCGGCTGCTGCCCAGGTACTTCAGCACGTTGTGGGTCTTGTAAACCTGATCCGCGATGAGGAGGGCGTCGGGTCCATGCGCACTGAAGTAGTCGTCGCGGTCGAACAGGCGTACGAGACCTTCGGACCGCGGAGGCATACGCCGCTTCACGAAGTCGGCGAACTTCTCCTGCGTGTCGCCGTCTGCGCGTCAGCCACTGGTGGCTACCCTCCACTTACCCATGTCGAACGACGACTTCTGCTCCGTCGTCAACTCTTTGTCGTACATCGGCTGCAAGTCAGTTATCGATAACGGCGCACAACAACTAACCATCTTGGGCGACTGTTGGTGCGATGACAGATGACGATGGTGAGGTTGGGTTCTGAGGAGCTGACTGGACTCGTAAACATTACCGACGCGTCTCACGCGCGTCGGGACCAAACGAAAGTGGAGGTGGCAAGTCGGCGCCCTTGCCCGCATGGCAGACTGTCTTCTGCGATGCGCGTCATCATCCATTACCATGCTTCAACCGTCTTCCGATGCAACAACGGCCTATGCAGGTGCGCCGCATTATAAACATACATGTCCAAGGATCTCGAGGACCACACCTTCCACCTCAGGTACTGTACACCGCTATGCTTAGGCTTCCTACATCTGCTCGTCCTCCTCGGCAATCTCAAACAGGTAGTTGGCGGCCAGCTCCTCGTTCTTGTCACACGCCAGGAACGCCTGAAGGACAACCTGGCGGTCAAAGCCAAGCTGCTCAAGTCGCTCGACAGCAGCGGCCTCCTCCTGCGTCAGGTTGACGTGCATGACCTGAGCACCACCGTAGTCCTCGCCTCCGTCGTCCTCGTCACCGACACCGAGCAGGTCGTACAGGGCCTGGGGGTTCTGGTTGAGCATCTGCGCGAGTCCCGGGTTCGAAGCGGCGATCTGCTGGAGCAGCGGCTGAATGAGAGCAGGGTTCTCCTGGACAGCCTGGCGGATGCGCTGAAGCTGGGGCGAGTTGGCGAGCTCCCCGAGAGACTCACCACCCGCGCCGGCTCCGGCACCAGCTCCAGCGGCAGAAAGACCTCCTCCGCGATCACGGTTCATGGCAGCCTCGGCAGCAGCGAACAGGTTGTCGGCACCAGCTCCGCCAGACGAAGGAGCAGGCGCCGCGGCGGCAGGCGGCGAGGTGGCGGCAGGGGCAGCGGGAGTAGTGGTGGCGGCGGGAGCAGCAGCGGGCGCACGAGGAGCGGGAGCAGCTGACGGCTCAGGCTCCGGAATGTTTCCGCTCATGAGGTACTCGACAGCACGGTCGGGGTTGTTGTAGCTCGCGCGGAGAGCCTTAACAACCTGGTCGCGCTCGAAGCTCATCTCCACCATGCCATCGATAGCGTTCTGGAGGGCAGCTCCCGTAACTGTTGTCAGCTGTTGTCCCGATTGGGTAGTCTTACGGAAAGAAGATCCCAGACCGTGCTCCGCGGGGGCAGAGGCCTCAGTCGAAGCCGCGGGAGCAGACTCAGTAGTCGAAGTCGACGCAGCGGCGGCGGCAGGCGTCGACTCGGCAGCGGGGGTGGTGGATGCGGCGGGCGCCGAAGCAGCGGGGGCGGGGGAGGACGAAGCGGGGGCGGAGGCGGCAGCAGCAGGAGTCGAAGAGGACGCGGCAGCGGCGGCGGGGGTGGCCTTGGGCTGGGAATGTAAGTTGACGTGCACTATCCGCGTACACAATAACCCGCTTACCTTAGACACCATCACAACAAGGAAGTCCTTCTCCTTGATCTTGAGGTCGCCGACGGTCGCATCGTCCTTCAGAATCTTTCCTGCAACGTTAGTCCGTGTCGAACTATATGACCCACCAGAGTAGATAAGCTTTTGAAGCTCGGCGGGGAACGACTGGGCCTCCTGGATCTTCTTCTTGAGGCCGCCGATCTACATAGTCAGTTTCCCGCTCTCGTGGAGACAGTCGACAACTCACAGTCTCGGACTCATCGGCGTCGATCGAGAAGAGCTTGTTGGTCACCGTCTTGAACGTGATCTTCATCGTGGCTGGGATGAAGAAGTGGATGTAGGGGATCTGATGTGACTGAGAGGGTCCTGTCAACGTCTCAAGCCTGATGAGACGCAAGCGTCACCATTCGAGCGTGGGAAGGCTAGGCACGTGTGGTCAATCTGGGTGGCGGACGCGTTAAATCCAGTGCAATAATCAACGGTACGCGCTGATTAGTCAGACGCTGACGGGATCGCAAATGCAATTTACAGACGCCCGGACATCCTCGCATGTGGGGCTACACGAAGTGGCAACAAGAGAGACTATCGCAAGCTGGCTGATCTGGACTCGAGGATGCGTTTGGAACCTTTCTCTGACAATCGTGGTGGGGGAGGCAGGTACTCTTAAATCCGCTGGCGGCGTAACGGGAGAACCAACACTCGATCGTCGATTGCTACCAACTCCATTGTGGAGGCAACTGCCTTCTTGTCTCCTAGCGAAAGCTGTTCGAAGGGTCAGTCGACAGTTGGAACACCACTGTGGAACACCATGAAGAAGGAGAACATTCACAGCCCTGATTCCATGGCAGATGGCCGTACCACAAGCGGGGGCATGCTTTTGAAGCGGAGTTGCCAGGGTCGTGAGCGCCAGATAGTCGCTGCCAGGCCAAGGTTTTAATGGTTGCTCGGTGGAATCTTTCGCTTTCATTGGGGCACGAAATAGTCTGTTTGTGCGGGATGTGGCATCCGAGAGGAGACGTGCCGTCGAGCGCTCCGTAGGACTCATCCCGCAGGACTAAGCACGGTTGTTTCGCAGCAGGCATTAGCGAAGCGGATTGCTATGAGAGAGCTTGGCAACGATGGGTACGGTTGAAGGCAGGTTGACTAGCGGTGGGCCTTGACCGAAACTCGTACTGAACAGCGGAACATTAGCCCTTGTGGCCACGGAATGCTGGCGAGACGCAACTCTCGGCCATCAAGATAACGAGCGGCTCGGTGTGATCGGGAGAGCAACTCGGTCACGCATGAGCGACGGCGATCGCTGGTCATGAAGGGGACCGAGCCAGGAACGCCTTTGGCACGTGGCGGCAGTCGGTGCTATAACGCCGCGAAACGCCGTCCACCCAGCGCTGCCAAACTTCGAGCCTCAGCGTACGGACAGACGGAACCAAAAATCTGGGCTGGCAGTCAGGAAACTGGTGTGCAGCGACGGGTCGTGGTCTGTTGAGTCTTCGGCAGCGGTTGCTTGAACGTTTCTACCACCCATCAAAAAAACAGCGACAATGAGCTCCTCCCTCAAGATCCGCGCCAGCGAGCTCCAGTCCAAGAACAAGGAGGCTCTTATGGAGCAGCTCACTGAGCTCCGCACCGAGCTCACCTCGCTCCGCGTCCAGAAGGCTGTCGGTGGCTCTGCTTCCAAGCTCACCAAGATGTGTGTATCATTCTCGACTTGCACGACTTTCGAACCGAGACCGCGACGCCGACGAGATCAGACGGACCAGACGGACCAGACGGCGTTGGAAGGGATGTCGGTGTTGAAGGAGGGCGGAGATGCGTTCGGAAGGAACAGGAAGCTGAGGTGCTGGAAAGTCTGGTCTGGTCGTGCGTCGGGTCGAAGTTGGAGTCGTCAACGTCGTCAAGCTTTCTGGAGATCGTTAGCTAACCTCCCAGCAACACTGTCCGCAAGTCGATCGCCCGTGTCCTGACCGTCGTCAACCAGAAGCAGCGCCAGAACCTCCGCGAGTTCTACAAGAAGTCGAAGTACATTCCCCTCGACCTCCGTTACAAGAAGACTCGCGCCATCCGTCGCCGTCTCACCGAGAAGGAGAAGAACGCCAAGACCGTCAAGGCCCAGAAGAAGGCCATCCACTTCCCCCAGAGGAGTGAGTCGAACGGAGCTGGTGGACAATGTTGGATCGCGGAATGGGACGAGGGACCTGGCTAGGGCAAATTTGTGTCGTCGTCGGATGGCTTCGTCGGTGCCTGCTGTTGAGCGTCGCTCGTCGTTCGGCGTTGCGGTCTGCCGTCATCGAAGACCTGCGAGCGCACTGTGCGAGTGCGAATTTGCCCTCGTGCCCTGTCCCTCCTGTCCTCCCGCTTCCTCCACCAGCTAGCCCAATTGGTTTCTCGAGCACAGCTGACAACCCACAGAGTACGCTCTTAAGGCTTAAATGTTCTCTTCTTCGGTTAGGGGATGCATGAGTGTACTACCATCGCATGTATAGATGGGCGGATCTACATCGAGATGCAGCTTTAGGTCGGCTCGCGGCTAAGCTTTGGCACAGTGTCACTGACCCGCTAGCGAGCGAGGGAGCTAGGCGAGGCGATGCAGACGAAGAGAACAGCGTACGAGCGGGCAAGCACGAGCAAGACTGAGCAAAGTGGGGCCGGAACGGTTGTGCTTGGACACAGGTGTTGCGTGTTGGCGAGTGCAAGTCACGCAGGAGGGCGGTGGTGCAGGTCGTACGTAATGATAGGAGGCAGTCGTTATGAGAAGAAGTTGGCGCACGCCTGCAAGCACGTAGCCTGCGCGAGGGAGCAGGCAGCAACGACGCGCGCGGTCGCTCCGGCCTGGGATGCGCCTGGGGTCAGCTTGTTACATCGACTCAGCTCGGACTCACCAATGACACCAGTCACATGCGCACAGCAGTGCGCGTACGCACCGTTACAGGCTCCGGTGCAGGTCTCGTGGTACAGCGAGCTTGCTGAGGCTGGCTGCGCCAGCGTGGCGAGCGTGATGAGCGTGACGAGGACGAGCGTCAGGTTGAGCGGGTTGAGCGAGGAGAGGCGCATGGCTGTCGATGAGAGCAGTGTGAAGAGTAGAGCGCGTAGAGTAGCAAGACCGAGCAGCGGGAGCCGGAGCTAGAGCTAGAGACGAGGGTCGGGTAGCGCACAGATATGAATGAAGAAGGGGGGGCGAAGACGACCGCGAGTCTTTGTATACGCCTGTTGGGTGAGGAGAGCAGACGAGGTGATGAGGAGAGCACCTGCGATCGGCCTGCGAGGGCGGGGCTGAACAACCGCCTTCTCACCACATCACATCCTGTTGTCAGGTCACAATCACGGCATCATTCACCTTACCTATTCTCGCCATGACACTCGAGCATTTACTCTGGCTCGCTGAGCTTCGGAGAGCCGACTGGGCGAGAAGTTGGAGCTGCCGAGGATGGCACATGTCCATCATCAGACTCGATGCTCGGGACATGAAGGGTAGCACCTGACGAGCAGCTTCAGCTCTACTTTGCCTGCAGCTGTTGGCGCGATGTGCTTGTCATGATGAGGGGACGCCCAGCTTGTTTCGCTGCGTTCTCAAAAACGAGGACAGAATGGCTGAGTGTTAGCTAAGACCCTCATTCAAGTAGCTGTCGCAGCATATCTGCCAACGGCAGCCATGTCCATAGGACTTACCGACAAGCCAGGTAGAGCTACAGACATTCAAGTGTTCTCAGTGGGGCAGGGCACATCTGTTGATGGTCGGGAGGGGACGCTGGGCAGTTGCGATTGCGGTGGGGTGGATGAGGTGTGCTGATGCTATTGAGACCAACCATGGATGTTATCGTAGTCTCGAGTCAGCACTGAGAGGAGAGATGATGAGAAATGCTCAGTGAATAAGCTGGAGGACGGTGAGGGCGTGGGAAGTTGCTGGGAAGAGAAGGTGAGACAGTGTGATCGGCGGGTACGGCGAGGGAAGAACAACAGGCCGTCAGCGGAAGAAGGAAAGAGACTTCACTGACAGCAATGACGAGCATTGCTGCACTCCCTCAATTCCAGAGGTTGGCTGCTCATAGCCCTTAACAGCGATTACTCGGAATGCTTGAGTCGACAGGCGAGTTGTTCGGAAAACGCAGCATGGAAGGTTGGGATTACCCCCAAGACGATCCCTTGGTGCCACACCCGCCCTGATCGCCACAGATTTTGGTGCACCGCCAGACCCAGTTCAGATCACCACCGCCGCTTCACCATGAATGCAGAATCAAAATGCATGTCTAGAATACAACAAAAGATGCCATGTGATGCTCTATACTCTATTACTCCCAGTCCATGTCCACATCCATGCCCTGGCTGTCCGGCGAGGCGTCCCTCGCCTCCGTGTCTGAGGTGACGGACCCATCGCCCGACCCAGCGTCGGACGCGAGGTCAAGCGAGTCCATCGAGTCCCGCGAATCGTCAGACTCGTCGCCGCGCACGTCGGCGAGGTCAGTGACCGACGCGTTCCGCGACCCTCCCGTCAGTTCTGACAGGCCCGTCAACCGCGCGAGGTTGCCGAGCCCCATCCCCGCCCGTCCTAGGTTCAGGCCCGAGCCAAAGTCGTCGTCTGCGTCGAGCGACATCGCACCGAAGCTCCGCGCTGTTCCTTGATCGGGCGGAGAGTCGGCACGGCTCCGCGAGCGTGAGCGGCTCATGCTGTCCCGGAACGAGTCCTCGGACATCAGGTCGAGTGCCCGCGGCCGTGGGGAGGGCGACAGCATCTCGACCGACAGGGCGCGGGAGCGTCCACCGAGCGAACTCGAGCCAGGAGACATGACGGCATTCTTGTCCAGCAGCGACGGGTTCTCAATCTGAAGTCAGCTGATGAGGTTCTGAACGGTAGCTTACCAGGTCGATGAAGCCCTTCGCAACCGTGTTGGACGGGTCGAGCTTGAGCGCATTGCCGAAGTGGTACCGAGCCTTCTGCAGTTTCGACTCATTGGGAGCTTCGTCTGTTGTGAGCTTACACTTGATCATGCAGCTTACCTTCCTCGACGTCACTGCTCGAGCTTGAACTCCTTCGTCCCCTCGAGGACTCCGACCCGGCATCGGAGCTTGGGCCGTCATGCGCCTCGCGACGCTTAGACTCGGGCTGCGCCAGCCAGAAGCTGATAAGCCCAGCGTAGCAGTGCAGGGATGCCGACTTGTTGTAGGGGGCGTCCACGAGGTAGCTGCGGTCAGCGCGCGCACAGTCAACAGGGCGCCACTCACGTCTCGAGCTCGTTCAGCGCGGGTTCGTATCTTCTCGTGTAGACAAGATGCAGAGCGAGTTCCTCAAGAACCGCTGGTTTCTGACGTCAGCTGTGAGGGGTTGGTCCAGCATACCTCGGCAGGCTTGACCTGAAGTCTAAGCTTGTTCAAGTAGTCTGTGGCGCTGTCTTGGCCACGGCGCGACTGCGATTCGATGCCCTCGGGGATCGGTTGCCGGCCCTCTGCGTCTCGCGTGAGGAGGAAGAGCCCCCAGCCCCAGCGTTCCTTCCAGTCAATGTCCGGGCAGCGTACCTGACGTCAGCTTCCGACCACATGGACCCACACGCTATCTCGAGTCGAGTCGGGCGGAAGATGCGGCGACTTTGAGAGGACGGACTCACGAGGATGGCCCAAGCTCTGCGTGCCTTGTCGTAGAGACCGCGGAGAATGCAGATATGAACGCAGTCGACGAGATTGTGGAGGTAGGCACCGCGAACGGACGTCGGTTGTTGTGGGTCGCCGGGCCGAAAGGGAAACTTGTATCGGTTGGTCGCGGGCATGGCTGAGGGGCCCGAGGGACCTCAGCGGGTCTCTGGAGAAGAGAGAAGAATCAGAGGAAGGAATGGGTGCTCGATGGCGGAGGATAGCTCGGTGCCATGGCTTGGGCGTCGATGGGTGCTCGAGGAAGACAACAAGGAGTGGTGGGTGCGTAGAGGGAAGGTGCGATCCGGAAATTGTGGCTATGACAGCATCGAAGCGCACAGAGCCGCCATCACATTGCAGGTCTGAAACGGGCCAAGGTGGAGGCCGGCGGTGGTGGAGGGCTTCACGTGACTGACGCGTCGGTGGATTAATTGGCAAAAACGTGTGTCCGAAAATTTAAATGTCAAGTTTTTGTGAGGAGCGTTGGGCCAGCGATGCGTGTGTGTGCGGTGGGTGGGTGCAGCCAGCGGAACCTCTGCCCAGCCTGCGGCCCGCCCGCGCGCATACGCCAGGCTCAGCCCTGCCCTCTGCCCCCCTGCCCCGTCCCCTGCGCCAGTCGGTCCCATCCACTTTCACCGCTGTAATCCTTTCCTCTTTTCTTCTCCTCACCACCTTCGGGTACATCGTTCAACTACCACCAAAAACCACCCCCCAAAAACGCGCCGTTCGCTTCGTCTCTCACGACAAAGCGACATCACCAAAAACTAAAAAACACCGCAATCATGGCTGAGTGAGTACGGCCGCTTTTCCATCACAGGAGCGCCAGCAATCAGTCAGCCAGTCCAGTCGCGAAACTTTCAATCAAATTATCGTGCGAGCCAAAGACGTCACCTCCTGCCTCCATTGTTCCCGACAACCACCGACTCCGGGACTCTGGATCAACTGGAGGCATTGTCGGCTTGCACGAATGATTGAGAACAGATGCAGAGAGGTGGTCCCGATGCGTGCGCTCGTGCGACAGACGCAGGGTTGCACCAGGACGTATCTGCGGCGACTGCTGACTGATGGCCGACCGACGCTTGAAAAATTGCCACCCATGGAACACAGCACACAATATGAACAGCTTGCTGACGTTCAACAGGACTAACCTTGAGCTCGCTGGCGAGCAGATCGAGTCCAACTGGGACAAGGTCACCGACAAGTGAGTTCAACCAACGGCAGTCCCGTGCCACCACAGGGTCCAAACGTATCTAACCCTTCAGCTTCGACGACATGGAGCTCAAGCCTGAGCTTCTCCGTGGTGTCTACGCCTACGGTTTCGAGCGTCCCTCCGCTATCCAGCAGCGCGCCATCATGCCCATTATCACTGGCCGCGATGTCATTGCCCAGGCCCAGTCCGGAACTGGAAAGACCGCTACCTTCTCCATCTCCATTCTCCAGCGCGTGAGTGTGACCTGACGAGTAACGCTCGCCTTGTGATCCTGAACAATAAACTGACAATTCAGATTGACACCACCGTCAAGAAGACCCAGGCTCTTATCCTCGCCCCTACCCGTGAGCTCGCCCAGCAGATCCAGAAGGTCGTCATCGCCCTTGGTGACTACCTCAACATCGACTGCCACGCCTGTGTTGGTGGAACCGCCATCCGTGAGGACATCGCCAAGCTCAACGAGGGCCCCCACGTCGTTGTCGGTACCCCCGGCCGTGTCTTCGACATGATCAACCGTGGTGCCCTCCGCGCCGACTCCGTCAAGATGTTCTGTCTCGACGAGGCCGACGAGATGCTCTCCACCGGCTTCAAGGACGCCATCTACGACATTTTCCAGCTCCTCCCCGCTGAGACTCAGGTCGTCCTCCTCTCGGCTACCATGCCCCAGGACGTCCTCGAGGTCACCAAGAAGTTCATGCGTGACCCCATCCGTATTCTCGTCAAGCGTGACGAGCTTACCCTTGAGGGTATCCGTCAGTTCTTCGTCGCCGTCGAGAAGGAGGAGTGGAAGCTCGACACCCTTTGCGACCTGTACGAGACGGTCACCATCACCCAGGCCGTCATCTTCTGCTCGACCCGCCGCAAGGTCGACTGGCTCACCCAGAAGCTCCACGAGCGCGAGTTCACCGTCTCTGCCATGCACGGTGACATGGACCAGAACCAGCGTGAGGTCATCATGAAGGAGTTCCGTTCCGGCTCTTCGCGTGTCCTGATCGCCACCGACCTCCTCGCCCGTGGTATCGACGTCCAGCAGGTTTCGCTCGTCATCAACTACGACCTCCCCGCCTCCAAGGAGAACTACATCCACCGTATCGGTCGTGGTGGTCGTTTCGGTCGTAAGGGTGTCGCCATCAACTTCGTCACCACCGAGGACGTCAAGATGATGCGCGAGATTGAGACCTTCTACAACACCCAGATCGACGAGATGCCCCTCAACGTCGCCGACCTTATCTAAGCGCCATAATCCAGTCTTGGTCCTTACCTTGTATCTCACCTACCCGTCTCTCTGTACCTCCCCCATCCCCCTCCACACTTCCCCCTCTATCCAACTCCCACCCCCTAAAAGTATGCCTCGATTGTCGTCGGCGCTGCGACTCTGAGGCTTGTTTAAGCATCTCTGTGGCACGTTGACATCGTTTAGAGGCTTCGTCCGTGTCCTCTTATGTTTAGAGTCGGTCGGAGAGATGACGATGCCACAACAATGACCTTATATCCTAGTTGATGCACATTAGAATTTCATCGTATCCGCGACAGAGTGACTGACAGGCTGCGATAAGGAAACATTACGCAGCTGTAGATCATGCGGATGAGCAGTGGTGGTATAATGCATACAATGTGGGTGATCTAATCTAAACCAAACGCTTGTCTCCGTGAGCCCAGGCGAACGGGTCCTGGTTGTTGTTCTGCAGGCTCGAGAGCACCGGGCTGTCGGCGACGTTGGCCGTGGGCTGCGTACCGAGCTTGCGGCCGAGACGCTCCTCACGCATCCGCTGGAGCTCGTCGTGCAGGTCACTTGAGTTCTTGGGAGGTTTCTGGAGGTCAGTTGGAGCAAGTTGGAGCAAGTAAGGCAACAACTTACGTTGGTCTCCTCGTACGCCGGCCAGAGCTTCTCCTTGTACTGAACGTTAGCTTATGCCCTCATCGAAAGCAGCTGATAGACATACTGGCTGAACGTGGTTCTCGTACCTGCTGTCAGTTACGCCAACGGGCTGATGAACTCACCAGTTGGGGTCACCAAAGTGAAGCATGGCAAAGAGCGGGATGAAAAGGTAGGTAGCGAACTTGAAAACCTCGACTGTTGTGTCAGTTCCAGCGCCGAACTCCAACTCACGGTTGGCGCCCATGTTGAATGATAAAGAGACGAAAGACTCAGCACCAGCAATGGAGCAAAGAGGACGTTGAGTCTCGTAGCCCTGCCGCTGTCGTTCGGAATCTCGTGCAGAGTCGGCCGATTCAGACCCTACTACCGCCTCAGCAACATTACCAAGCACTTTGCGGCGAGTCTGATTTGCTCCCGTCCTGGCTGGTTCCTGGCGCAGGCTGAGTGGACTGTCGCCACAGCTCCCAGCGTACCACAATAGTTCGAGTCGCAGGCATTCAGCTTTCATCTTGCAACTTCTTCCTCGTCACCGTCCTTCACCATGTCGCGGTCCGCTTCGCCCGCGTCCTCTCTCGAGTTCATGTCCTCGGACATGTCCGACTCCGAGGACGACTTCCGCCCCCAGCAGCGGAAGCGGGCGCCCCCGAAGAAGACGGCGCCGATCAAGATCAACCTCTCGGCGCTGCAGCGGGCGCGCAACGTCGCCACCGCGCATCCGGCGGACGACCAGGACTATGATGAAGAGATTCCGAGGGGAGGAGGCGGCTTTCTGGACAGTCTGATGGGCGGGCGCGCCATCGACCTGAGCCATGAGCACCTGAAGGCGGACCATGCGAACCGCCCGCTGTGGATCGACGAGGGTGGCAACATCATTCTCGAAGCTTTTGCGCACCTGGCTCCTCAGGCGCAGGACTTCCTTGTCGCCATTGCTGAGCCCGTGTCGAGACCGAGCCTGATTCACGAGTACCGCATCACGAAGCCCAGTCTGCACGCCGCCATGAGTGTGGGTCTCGAGACGGACGATATTATTGGTGTCCTGTCCCGCCTGAGCAAGATCCCGCTGCCCGAGTCGCTCGTCGAGCAGATCCGCGACTGGACCAGCTCGTACGGCAAGATCAAGCTCGTCCTGAAGCACAACCGATACTGGCTTGAGAGCAGCGTGCCGGCGTACCTGCAGACGCTGCTGAAGGATGAGGTCATCAAGACGTGCCGTGTCCACCGCGATGAACAGGAGGGCGAAGTCACTTTCGGTGTCGAGCAGAGTGCCAAGCCGAAGCGTGACTTTGCTATCCCGGGAACGGAGGCGGCGGCGCGCGCAGCCCGTGGCGAGACGAACACGGAGCCGCAGCGTGACTCGGAGGCGGACGACATGCTCGGCGCCGTCATCGGGATCAACGAGACGGACGACTTAGACGAGGACGACGCAGTGCAGTCGTTCGAGGTGGCCGGAGACCGAATGGAGGACGTCCGTCGCCGGTGCAAGGACATTGATTTGCCTGCACTCGAGGAGTACGACTTCCGTAACGACCACATCAACCCGGACCTCGACATCCAGCTGAAGCCGATGACTGTCATCCGCCCGTATCAGGAGACGTCGCTGTCAAAGATGTTCGGTAATGGCCGTGCGCGTTCGGGTATCATCGTGCTGCCGTGCGGTGCCGGCAAGACGCTAGTCGGTATCACTGCCGCGTGCACGATCCGGAAGAGTGCCCTCGTCCTGTGCACTTCGGCCGTGTCCGTTGCACAGTGGAAGCAGCAGTTCCTGCAGTTCTCGAACATTTCCGAGCGCCAGATCTGCGCATTCACGCAGGGCGAGAAGGAGATCTTCCAGGGCCCGTCCGGTATTGTTATCTCGACCTACTCCATGATCGCCAAAACGGGCAAGCGCGCGCACGACGCCGAGAAGGTCATGAACTGGCTGCGTTCGCGCGAGTGGGGATTCCTGCTGCTCGACGAGGTGCACGTCGCCCCTGCGGCGCTGTTCCGAAAGTGCGTCTCGAGCTTCAAGGTACACACCAAGCTTGGACTCACGGCCACGCTGGTGCGCGAGGACGACAAGATCGGCGACCTGAGCTACCTGATCGGGCCGAAGCTGTACGAGGCGAACTGGATGGACCTGGCCAAGAACGGGCACATTGCGACCGTGCAGTGTGCCGAGGTGTGGTGTCCCATGACGCCCGAGTTCTACCGCGAGTACCTGCGCAACCCGTCGCGCAAGCGCATCCTGCTCCACGCCATGAACCCGAACAAGATGCAGGCGTGCCAGTTCCTGATCAAGTACCACGAGGACCGCGGCGACAAGATCATCGTGTTCAGCGACAACATCTACGCGCTCGAGGCGTACGCGACCCGCCTCGGCAAGCCGTTCATCCACGGCGGTACGCCCGAGGGCGAGCGTCTCCGCATCCTGTCTTGGTTCCAGCACAACCCGAAGCTGAACACGATCTTCCTTTCGTCGGTGGGAGACACGTCGATCGACCTGCCGGAGGCGACCTGTCTTATACAGGTGTCAAGTCACTTCGGTTCTCGTCGTCAGGAGGCTCAGCGTCTCGGCCGTATCCTCCGTGCGAAGAGGCGTAACGACGAAGGCTTCAATGCCTTCTTCTATTCCCTCGTCTCGAAGGACACGCAGGAGATGTACTACTCGTCGAAGAGGCAGGGTTTCCTGATCGACCAAGGCTACGCGTTCAAGGTCATCACGGAGCTGCACGGGATCGACAAGATGGACGGGCTGCTGTTCGCGAACAAGAACGACCAGATCGGTCTCCTCGAGGAGATCCTGAACACGGGCAGCGACGCATGGGAGACGCAGAACCATTACATGCGCCTCAACAACGGAAAGCACCACAAGGGCACCTCGTCGCAGGCACCCTATGCTGCGCCGCCGTCGGCCAGTGTGCAGCGGTTCCAGGCGCCGCTCGAGGACCTCTCGGGCGGCAAGAACATCAGCTACCGCGAACAGAACAAGAGTGCCAAGTATGTTTTCCCCTGCAGCTGTGGGAGCGTATGTGAGCTGACCTCCGCAGCAAGGAACTCAACCGCGAAGAGCGCCAGCTCAAGAAGCAAAAGGTCTCGCAGAACCAGGGGACGGGCCAAGCGGCCATCTTCCGCAAGCGCGCCAAGGAGCTCGCGATGGCGAAGAAAAGGATGTCCGAGTTCTAAGCCGTGGCGGGCGGAGTGAGCTGGAGAGTGTGGGCGCGAATTGCGTCCGAAGTCTGCCAATCTGTGCGTCGAAGGTCTGACGTTCTGAAAGTCAAAGACTCCGGGATGAGTTTCGAGAAGAGAGCATGGTTTCGTTGCTGTTCGTCAGAAAGCTGGAATCGGGAGAGTGGAGGAAGAAGAAGTCGCGCCGAGAGGCGCTGTAGCATCAACCAAAACATAAAACAAGCACCGGAGGTGCAACTAGCATAGAAATGTAATCATGTACGACTATCAACTACCCTACCGTGCGCATCCGCGTTGCTCACAGTCAGTCCACGAGTGGGAGTCAGTCCACGAGTGGGGTGTTGTGTGGAAAGTTACTCAGTCACGTCTTGTGGTGGAGAGGCAAAGAGGGGACGGACAGGCGGAAGGGCGATGGGAGTCGCACCAGGGAGGTGCACACCGGTGCGCGTCGCGTAACCCTGTGTCTGCTATTCCTGGCCTGCTGACTACGAGAGGGCTCAAGGAAAGCAGATCCAGCGGAGAGCAACGCACATCGCTCTCACGGGTCACGAGCGGCTAGCTGGCTTGGTGTTGAAGTAACGGCGTAGAGTGAGAGTTGCAATGCCCAGCGGATTATCTCCGCTTCCTCCATGTCCACTCCTCAAGCGCAGCCGTGCAGCATCAGCATCCCACCGTGCTATGCATCCCTCCAAGCAACCCAGCAACAGCTGTTGACATGCGAAAAAGTGGAGGTTGTACGTGCGGCCGTCACAACCTGGGAATGCGCCAACCAGAGGATCCGGGCCCCTTCATGGGACGCGCAACCGAGGTCACGCCAACCAAAGGACCCGGTCCCTCGATGGGACGCGCATTTCCAGGAGTCTCCGTTGCGGTTGCACCACCGAAATGATGCAGCCGCTTCTTGTACGCTGGGTCGGTCGGTCCTCCATAAGGGGCTTGGCGTGTGTGTGGGAGTGCGAATAAAGTGGAGGGGCGGCCCTGGTACTGGACCTTGTGGGACGGACGCCTACACCACAATATCGAGGACAGACATGGCTCCTGGGTCACCGTGTGAGACGCAACGTTCTTGCTGCCTTGATAGGTGGTTACTTGTATTCCGATGCGCAAGTGTCGGCAGCGCTGAGGGCGGCAGCGGTGATGGTTAGCGTCAGTACGTCAGTCCGTGGTCAGTTGAGGCCTGGCAGCGTGCAGGACTGCGCCGGAAAGCCAAAGTGTGGGAGCTATGCATGATCCGAAGCAAGCCTTCAGTGCATGCAAAAAGGTTTCCCACTTACTGTCCCCGGCCCGGGGGAGGCGGCCAGCGCACAACTTCAGCGGAGCCCGTACTGGCCCATCACTAGGTGATGGGGTGTTCTTTAACCGGGGCTTCGGGGCTCGGAAACTCCTGCACTAACGTGCGGTTGGATGTGGTGAGATCGAGTTTGCCATGGCGCGTGTGTTCTGGAGCAACAGCTGCCTGCAGATGAGGCGGGAAGGAGCTCCAGGAAGGCGTTCAGTCACCATAGAGACGTAACGGAACCTCTTGCACCCCTCGGACGCCGCCTGACCGCGCTCCCGGCGCCGATAGTCCTCCCTGAGCTCGTGGGCTCATAGTGGACAGAAATCGAACGCTGGAGCTCAGTTTCTAGCGGGGGGCGAGCCGAAGGGAGTCGCACCGATGCACACGGCGTGCGAAGTGGTTGTGTGTGCGACTACGAGAGTCGTGAGCGAACGCGCACATCCAAGTGGACTTCGAAGGTGGAGGTGTGATACGGGTGGCGAATATTCACGTGTAAATTGCTTCCGGGCCTCCACCAGCATCAGTGGATTTTGGCGGGCGCGGCGAGGTCCACTGTCATCTTCGCGATTCCGGTGACGCTCAGCTCCATCTACATCGCTTGCACAACATCAAGGATAGCGCAGAGGACATCAAGACACGCACACATAACCTCTAGATTACTGTTTAGAACAAACACCGAAACGATTCGCCCATCATGGTGGTGAGTAGGCCGGTGTCTTCCTCGGAGCTCCAATTGTTGACACCTCACAGAAGATCAAGATGATTTCGCGGTCGCTCGACGACCACCTTCCCTCCTCGTCAACGGCGCCACACCCTCTCCAGCGCAATCTTGCGCCTCACATGCACCCGTTCGCCAAGCCGAGAGAGTACACCCGTGCGCTGAACGCGGCCAAGATCGACCGCATGTTCGCCAAACCGTTCGTTTCGGCGCTCGGCGGACATCAGGACGGCGTCTACGTCCTCGGCGCGGATCCGCGACGAGCCTCCGTTGTCGCTGCTGGCGGTGGTGACGGTGAGGTCATCGTGCACTCGCTCTCGCAGCGCCGCGCGCTCCTCAAGCTCGACGCGCACAAGGGCATGGTTGGTGGACTCTGCTGGACTGCTGAGGCGCGGGACGGCAAGCGCGGCCTGATCACGGCGGGCAAGCTCGACGGACAGATCAAGATTTGGCGCTCGCAGGCTTTCGCTCCGGGAATGACGGTTGAGGAGGAGGAGGAGGACAACATGCTCGACTCGGCTGGTGCGGTCGGCGAGGACGGATTCGACGAGGACGACCTCGCGATGGACGACAAGGCGACGACGCGGGGCCAGAACCTCGAGCCGTCGCTCGTGATCAACTCGAAGAACGGATTCAACTCGCTCGACCACCACCGCTCCGACGGCGTGTTTGCGACGGCCTCGTCGTGCGTCCAGATCTGGGACGAGACGCGCACCGCGCCCCTGTCCACGCTCTCCTTCGGCGGCAGCATGGAGACCGTCTCCTGCGTTCGCTTCAACCAGAGCGAGACGTCTGTTCTCGCCTCCGTCGGCAACGAGCGCACCATGTGTCTCTACGACGTGCGCACCGGCAAGGCCGAGCGCCGCATCGTCATGAACATGCGCAGCAACCAGCTCTCCTGGTGCCCCACCCTTCCCACCGTCATGCTCCTCGCAAGTGAGGACCACAACCTCTACACCTACGACCTCAGGAACCTCGACCGTCCGACGCAGATTTACAAGGGTCACGTTGGTGGTGTTATGGGCTGCGACTGGAGTGAGTATCATGCAATTGTGGCGTGCGCTGCTGCCATAGTCATCAGCTTCAGACGTTGGATCCCAGCTGACCCACAGGCCCGACGGGAGAAGGATTCGTCTCCGGAAGTTACGACCGTACCGTTCGACTCTGGGATCGCGACGCCGGCAAGAGCCGCGACGTGTACCACACGAAGCGCATGCAGCGGTAAGTTCAGTTGAAGGGGATGTTGTGAGCGGGTCACCGCGGTCTAGTGGTGAGGCAGGACCCACATGGGCGGGCTCGAGCCCCCTTGCCGCTCAGTTGGCTTCGTTCCCATTGCCTCCGTTCCCAGAAACGAAAAGCTTGAGCTCTCCGCGGTTCTCAGCGATGAGGTTGTCTCGATTGCAAGGACAGCACTTCGGACTACGGACTTGATCCCGAAGCCAGAGGAACATGCGCTAGGAGGTGTTGATCTCCGCATGTTTCACCCTCGTAACCCCTTCGTGCTCAGACCAGCGACGAAAGGGAAGCAGGGTCAGATGCGATCGGGCACTCTCAGCGTTACTGGCCGCTCGTCACCACCCCTTCCAGCGCCCTTGAGAACTTTGGCTGACTGTTTAGCATCTTCGACGTCACGTACACCCCGACGGCCGACTTCGTTCTGTCCGCGAGTGACGACGGCAACGTTCGTGTGTGGAAGAACAACGCGAGCCAGAAGCTCGGCGTTGTGTCTGGCAAGGAGCGCGCCGCGATGGAGTACCGCCAGAAGCTCGTCGAGCAGTGGAAGTCGGACTCGACTGTGCGCCGTGTCGCGGAGCGCAGGCACATGCCGCAGAGCGTGCACTCGGCTGTCAAGCTCAAGCGCGAGATGCTCGAGGCGCGCAAGGTCAAAGAGGACAGGAGGAGGAAGCACACCAAGGCCGGCCGGGAGAAGCCGAAGCCGGAGAGAAAGAGTGAGTACGGCTTCAGCTCGTGTCAAGTGGCAGTCCGAGGACCCCAGACTGCCAGCCGGCTTCTAGACCAGGCTCGAATACTTTTGACCCTGGATTCAACAGGGGACGAAACACGCATAACCTGCTCCTTGGGCATAGGGTGCAAGTGTCTGCTGGATCTCATACGCTTTCGTGTTCACCGTGCACAACACACAGCGTGGGAGCGGTGGCGCCGGGGACCTGCGGTGGCGGCGCCAAGACAGAAATGGAGAAATTTTGCTAACAACCAACAGAGGCCATCATCGCCGAACAGAAGTAGGCTTCTCCTCTCTCGTTCCACACTCCGTCCGCCATATCGCCATATCGCGCGCTCGCGATTCGCCGTTTTCCTGTTGTACATTGCATGCCATAACCATCAAACCGACCTCTGCCCTGGCAAACCCCCTATTGCGCTGATTTCCCTACAATCTGACGATCGAACATATGGACCTCAACTGCGCTTGCTGATCGTCGTCCGTTACCGTTACGTCGGCTCGTCGTCGCAACACATCTCCTCGTCGTGGTGTATCACCCATCGGGTAACTCGATCAACGAGTCGAACACCAACCGGACGCCCAAGGAAGTTGCCCGACTGATCGCTAGGCGCAACCTGGCGAGCGTGGAGCGCGGCCTGTGCGGCTTGAGGCTGGGCACGGCGTTATTGTTTTGGTTGATAGCACGGCGACACAGAACGGAGGCAGGTAATGAGCACGCACATGCGCACATGCGTTGTGCGCGCTCGAGCCTTGTTTTGTTCGTGGTTCTGTGTCTGACCTCCCGACCAACAAACATTGGAAGCGCATGCAGCCCAGGACAACGCAGCAGGAGAGGTCCCAACGTCTGCTCGCGCCTTGTGCGTACGACCCAGCACCCTCTACTATCCTTTCGTCACACTAAGGCTGACGCTCTTGGCTGCCTCGCGGTTTTGCGCCGGTGCTCAGACACCTTCCTTGCCCCTTTGTCGACTGCTCACCCTGTTCCTTGTTCTCGCCCTCCAGCTTCCTAGCCTAATGGACCCGCTCACAACAGCCCACGACCACGCACCTTCCGAAAGAAAACATTCGCGCCCCTCCACAACCTAGCTCAACCTGAGTGCCCGATCCAGTTTCTGGGGCGTGCGTTGTTTTGCTTTCTCAACCTCCGACGACCCCCCTCCCCCTCCTTTCCTCTCTTCTTGTCTCGTCCGACTGACCACAAACATCGAAACAAACTATTGACTGACAATCTCCAACCTCATCTATCTCCACCTGTACATCCACTACCAGCCTTCCGAACACTCGACCGACCCTCGACCTGTACTTTACCCGCCTGTACGCTACGATCGGACGAAGAGGAGGACTCGATGTCATCACCGCCGCCGCTGTCGCCCGCCCCGCGGCGGTGGCGCGCCGACCGCTCGCTCGTGGACCGCCTGAACCAACTCGCAGAGGGCAGTCCGTCCGGCGAGCAAAAGGACGTTGATGAGGTCGACGCACTCCTGTCTACAACGCCAATGCGGCCACCGACACGCCCCGCTTCAGCTCCAAAGCGACACGACAGCACGCGCTCGACCGCCTCGGCCCGCTCCGTTGCTTCGAGCCTGCGCAGCACCCGGTCCAGCGTCACACTGCGCTTGAAACAACAGCCAACGGGCGAGAGCTTTGCGCGGGCGTATGACGACGTGTATGCGTCGCTGGAAGCGCTCGCGAATCCCTTCGACGTCTCCTCTCCCAAGGTTACCTCCCCCGTGGCGACGCCAAAAGCTGCAACTCCAAAAGCTGTCGATCCACCTCATTCAGTAAGGACGCCAAAGTCAAGCACATCAATGATGAAGCCCGCCTCGCCGAGGGTGGTAGGATCAGCCGGAGGAGGCAGCCCGGATAGCTACCCTATGACGCCAGCTGGGCCGGAAGGACATGGGCTGGGCATTCGACTAGGCTCCGGCACCCTTGGCGGAAGCTCACGGGTCAGCACGCCAAAATCTCTGACCGTTTCTGATGCAGCGGCCGTGGCGCGCACCTTCCCGCTTCCTCCGTCGCCAAGTAAGAGCGCTGCTCTGAGCCCCGTGACGAGCTCTCCAGCTTCTCCAGCTCCACCGAAGCGTGGTCTTGGAGGGTTAGCTTCCCCGCTGTCCGTCTCGAGTGTGGCAGGTAGCTTTCAGACCGCCCTGTCCACTCACACGTCTCCGAAGCTCTCCAGCGCCGCTCCTCCGGCACCCTCCAGACCTTCCTCCGACGCTCCGCCAGCTTCTAGCAAGTCTCCGTTTCAGTCGAAGCGCACAACGCCGACCAAACGCACCGGCTCAGCCCTCGATGCACCGGCACCGAAGCGCACATCCCCGAGGAACACGCCGAGCAAGGCGCGTGTGTCCAATCTGATGAAGATGTTCGAGAGCGGCTCTGCTAGCTCGAGCTCACCCACACGACAAGCTTCAGTGGGATCCAGAGGGTTGCCGGGCATGAGCGCGTCAGGACGGAGCTTCCGCAGCACGGCGTCGGCTAGCGGTGCTGTCTCGCCAGCGCTCACACGTGCGACTGGGGCTACTTCTCCTGGCTTTTCCCCTGGCCGCTCCACACCAACTCGAGTTCCCAGTGCTACGCCGAGTGCTCGGGGTCGAGGGAGGAGTGTGGGTCGTGTCGAGAGCCCACCCTCGATGCTGGACGCTCCAAGGTCTAGCTGGCAAGTTCGAAGTGCTCTTCCGCCTCCAGAGCAGCTTGACCTTGGTCCTCTCAAATACGTCCCACCGCCGACGCCGACGAGAAGGCTGTCCAAGTCGTCGCCTTACGGTACCGTGGGACGTGGCCGCTCGGCGTCGTCTGGCTCAGCTCTCGGGTCTGCTCTGCCAACGGAGGCGGTCACAGCTGCGCCTGCAGCTCACAACCCGGACGCTCAGACGGTGCCGCTTCGCTCTGCATCCAGCTCTAAGCCCGCTACGTCGCCTGTGTCTAACGTGCGCAACATGATCGCTGCGTGGCGTGCCCGCTCTTCGAGCTCTGGAGGCCCTCCGCCTCCATCCTTTGGCTCAGTGGCTGAGAGTCTCGTTGCGCAGCAGCCGGGCGCGAGCGCCGCGAGTGGCACCAGTGCCGGCGCTCCTGGGCTGGGACGCAAGCGGAGCTGGAACATCAGTATTCGACGTCGTCGTCAGAACGAGCAGCGCAAGGCCGTCGTCGAAGAGGAGCCGGAGGACATCAACGCTGAGCGCCCGCACTCTCCCCCGATTACCATCAGCAGCGGTGGGTCGAAGTCTGCCTCTGGGCGTGGCTCAGACAAGTCGAACTCCAGCCTACCTCCGCGACCGGCCAACCCCTCTCCGCCTTCGATACCTTCGGTGCCGTCGGGCCGCTCCTCTGACTGGCAGACAACCCAGAGCTCGCTGTCTCCCTCTTCTGACGCCGAACCGACCGGCGAGGTAAGCAAACCTAGTGGAG
Organism: Trichosporon faecale; assembly: GCA_039545375.1. NCBI lineage: Eukaryota > Fungi > Basidiomycota > Tremellomycetes > Trichosporonales > Trichosporonaceae > Trichosporon > Trichosporon faecale. Next base: position 612,604 of record BCLU01000010.1, read on the forward strand.
TTGATGACTGACACCCAGCCGATCAAGACTGGCGTCTTGTACTACCTGCAGGTGCACGATCGGCCTGCAGAGGAGTTCGCGTGGATCCGCGTCGATGCTCGGTTGTACGCGGACCGGCTTATTCTGAAGCAGCGCCTGCCGAATGGAATGGACCACCAGACAACGATCTATCTCGACGACTGCGATGGTGAGAGGAGGTGTTAGACCACCGTAGCTGACAGAGCAGAAGTAGCAAGCTCGCCGAGCCCGACTAACAGCCGCTCGGACGACATCGGAGCTGCCATTGCGCGCCGCGACCGTGAGCTCGCGAACCAGCTCTACCCGTTCCGTCTTCAGTACGAGGAAGGACAGGAGCGTCTGGGGTGTGACAGCGCTATTGAGCGAGGTACGTGGTCCCTCACGGCTGCTGCATGACTTTAATAGCTAACGTCAGTGCGCTGGGTGAGCGCCATCTGGGGCGTGCTGGATCGTCTGAGCACGGCACAGTCGTCTCGCCCGGCCCCATCTGTGCTGAGTGGCAGCAGCAGCTCACTGGCCGGCTCGGCGTCCACTCGGCTCACGCTCTCGCACTCTGCTCCGCAGGGCGTCGTCGACGATGCCGTCATTCCTACTGCCGGCGGAAGCGCTGCGCCGCTCGTCCACCGGGACTCGAAGCGGCTCAAGCCGCAGCGCTCCCTCCGCCGTGCGGCGAGTGACCTCGACCTCCGTGCCGATCAGGCTGAGCAGCTGACGGCCACACGCTCCGAGCCATCCACGTTCTTGACGCCAATGCCTACCAAGCCGCCTACCATTGCAACGTACCCTGCCTCAACCCTTCCCGGGGGTACGATCGCCACATTCCCCAACTCGCAGCGGACGCTCCAGCCCTACCCGCTTTCGGAGGGCACGACTGCTCCGACGGTCCACGCGGCACCGACCATTCCGCCGTTCGAGCCCTCCGAGCCGGGTGCAGTGCATGAGGACGCCGTGTCCGACATCGGCCCATCGATCTCCGAGTACGCCGCACCGGCGTCTCGAGGCTCCGGGCAACGCGGTGGGTCAGGGCACGCTGCATCGGCCTCGACGGTGCCGAGCTCGAGCCTCAGCGCCACAGCGTACTCGGGCACGATGGAGATGGAGACGATCGATGTGAACCGGCCCATGAGTTTCCCTCTGTCCGCACCCAGCGAGATCGTGATCCCAGGAGCTACCTGGCCACCGGAGACCTCTCGCCAAACGGGCTCTGGCTCGACCTCTGGCTCTGGCTCAGGATCAGGAAGGTCGAGTGGTACTTCGCCGCCGGGGTACACTAGCGAGCCTTACGAAGGTCCGTTCTCGGAGGTGGCCGTGTTCTCGATGCCGGCACAGACGACCGGTACCGACGCAGGATTCACGACGGCGAGCGGAGCAACGGGCACAGAGGCTGGGGTCACCGAAGGATCGAGTGGATTGCCATCCGTCACCGGCGCGAGCGGGGAGAAGCGCTCCCTCCGCACGCCTGCGACCCCGACGAGCGAGTACAGTGCTTGGGCGTCCGGCGACTCGAGCGACGTTAGCCTGCTCCCCGTCGAGACTGTTGATGAGTTCACCTCGCCCCGCCCTGGCTTCCTGTACGAGTCTGGCTCTCCGGCGTGGCCGAGCACGGTGCGCGGCCAGAGTGCCAGTGGTGCATCTAGCCCGCAGTGGACCAACGCTCAGTCGCAGCACACCTCGGCGACCGCCACACCTAGGAGGTGGGGCCGCGACCTCCCGGAGGGCTCGACGTCTATGAGCGTCCACGAGGGTGCACACCATAGTGCTCAGAAGACATACCCGGAGGTGAAGCAGGTCATGAGCTACGCCAACCTACCGCCCCTGCCGCCCTCGGATTCGGAGCCGAGCTCCAGCGGCTCGTCGGGATATCGGACATCGGCGTCGCATACTGCTTCAAGACCAGCGTCTCACTTGTCCCGCTCCGACGCTGTCTCTCGCCACTCCACCGGCAGCTCGGTTCCGTCGAATCGCTCTGGCAAACCCGCCTCGCATCGCTCGACGCATCAAGCGTCTGACCACTCGTCACCCGCTAGCGTGCACGCCGCCCATCACAGCACACATTCCACCCACCGCAGCGCGCAGCCCTCTGAGCCCAGCTCCCACCACTCGTCCTCGTCGGCCTCGTCGAGCTCCCACTCCTCCGGCCCTGGCTCTCACCACTCCAGGCCGCGCTCGCATTACTCCGCCCATCACTCCCGGCCCAACTCTTACTCCAGCCCCGGTTCCCACGACTCTGGACACGACTCTGGACCGGGCTCTCACCACTCGTCCAGCCCAAGCTCGCAGCACTCAGGACCGAGCTCGCACCACTCGACGTCGAGCTCTCACCACAATGGCCCTCCTTCCGAGCACTCGGCGCCTGGATCTCGACACTCCGTCCCACGGAAGGCACCGCCTCGCGAGTCTCGGCAGCAGCCGTACTCTATCCAGGTCGATGTATCCATCCCTGGCCCACCAGGTGGCCCGTCGAGCTCCGGCTCATCAAGCTCCCGTCATGGATCGTCGCTTCCCACCGCCCGCAGTCACGCGGGCTCTGGCCGAACGGACGAGGCGACCGGTGTATCTTCTTCTTCTGAGCAGCGCTGGTCCTCAAACTCCTCCGGCACGTATGAGAGTGCGAGTCCGCTTATGGGGCGGTTGCTGCGAGATGACGGACCCGTTCCTCCCCCATCGGGCCCGTCTTCGATTTCGTCTCCGCGACCCCAGCCCATTACCGCATGGGCGGCGGGCATTCGACCTCCAGCGTCCGAAGCTGGCAACCAGAGCTACTACACTGACCCTGCAGTCCCCTTCTCTGCCTCCAATGTCACCGGCGTGGCACCTCCTAACTACACGGCTCACTCCACAGCCTTCACCACCGCCCGCGGCGGTCTCTCAACCGCCGGTGTCTCTCTCGCCACAGGCCGTACTTCCATGTACGCCACTGCCGGCATAGCGGAGTCCACTGCACCGTCCGAGCTGCTACCGCCGAATCCGCCGTTTTCTGCGCCGAGCATTGCGACTTCGGACCCGAGCTCGCCGTTTGGCACGCCGCCTTTCGTGTCCGCTGTCCCCGTCTCGCCGGGATGGAGCACGCATCGAGGCTTGCCGTCGTATGCGCCCAGTGAGGCGTCGGTCCTTCCGAGCCGGCCGTGGAGCGCCCGCGGCACAACTCCTTCGATTCCTGAACAGCGTCAGCGCAGCACGACGCCTATGAGCATTGCAGACGTCAACGTCGCCGACCTTGAGCGCATGTCCAGCGTTGGCTCGAGCGCTAGCCGCTTCACTGAGATGCCGAGCCACCCCAGCTCCCGCAACGGCGGCGGCAGTGACAACCCGCATCCTAGTAACCACTCTGTGCCCAGCGACCCGAAGGGATACCGCACTGCAAGCATCCACGAGAGCTATGTGACTGGCACCGTCGCTTACACGACCGCCGAGGGAACGCGGTACCGCAGCGTCGGCAGCACACCGTGAGTTTACTATGTGATTGTTTATAGCTTTGCTGACCTGCAGGACACCGCACACCGCAATGTCACTTCCGTCCACGATCGCGTCGTCGGAGACGGCCATGCCTCCGTCAACAACGAGCATGTCGAGTATTCCTTCAACATCCACCGAGACCGTCTCGAGCGTTCCGAGCTGGGTGCAGCGGCGACCTGACTACGCGGATGTCGAGCGCCTGACGGAAACATCAGCGCCGACGACTATTCCGCCCCCATCAAGTGTTTCAACGCTGCCCGTCAGCTCGAGCGCGCCGTCAACGTTCCGCAACGTCATTCCCAGCACGCTCAGCACACAACCGGGCAGTACTCAGCCGTCGAGCACCTCTGTTCCCTCGACAAAGCAGCGTACTGTTTCTGGGTCTACGTCCGCGACGCAGGCGTCCAGCTCGCAGTCGTCCGACAGCAGTTCTGATGCAACGACCGCCCTCCTCCGCCCATTCCTCAATCACGGTCGTGGCGACGTCGCGATGAGCAGGCTCGTCAACCGCCTTCTCGCTTACGAGGACGTGCGTGACGCTCAGGCGATCGGAATGCGCTCGCAGCTAGATCGCATGGAGAAGACACTGAATAGCGTTGCGATCCGCGAGCCGCCAGTGCGCGAGGTCATTATCCGCGAGATCGAGCGTGGGCCGCCTCCGGTGCCGGCGAAGGACGAACCGAGCGAGCCGTCTTCATCCTCTTCCTCTTCCTCTTCGGCGTCGTCCTCGTCGACCGCTATCCCAGCGCCGATAAAGAAGATCCCGCGCAAGCCGCCTCCGTCTCTGCCACTGACCGAGTCGGAGACTGAGACGGAGGGCACGTATACTGTGGCGGACACGGGCATGGCCGACGCAGAGACGTCGTCGGTGCACTCGGATAGCTCCGAGGAGACGGCGATGCCGACGACTCCGCAGTTGTCTAACCTTAACCTCGACATCACTTCGCGTCTTGACCACATGGACAGCCTTTTCAGCAAGGTACTGGGACAGCAGCAAATGCTCCTGGACGAGCTTGACCGGCGCGATCCCTCGCGCTTCGAGCAACTCCTCGCTCGCGTCCTTGCAATGCATCTCGGTGGTAGCGGTACCAGTAGCCCGACGTCCACGGTACGCTCGCTTTGGCCCGAGGGCGACTTCTACCCCGGCGCTGGCACCATGTCTTCCAAGGAGGACCCTCACGCTCTCCATGCAAACACCGTCGCCAGCCTCGGCTCCAGCTCCCAGTCCTCGGAGTACCGCTACAATCCCTCCACGGACCCCGAGTTCCGCGACATGCCGACCCCGCTCGGCTCTGAGGTCACTCCGCCATGGATGCCACCACCTATGGAACTGCCCGATAGCGTCGTCAGCAGGTTCCGGCAGCAGGATCAGCCCCGGCAAGAACAGCCTCAGCAGGCACAGCCTCAGCAGGCACAACAACCCCAGCAGACGGTCATCTACTACCCGCAGTCGCAGGCCGTTCCGGGAGAATACCCGCGCCAGCCCTCGCCGCAGGAGAGCGTGCCCGAGCCGTTCCGTGATGCTGACTCGAACGATAACCATGGTGAACGCGATGTTCGCCCAATTCCTTTCACCATCGAGCGGGAACCGCGCACTCGTGAGCGACCTCCCAATGCTCCCACCTTTGATTCGGATGAGCGCAACAACATCTACCGTGGTCCTACGCCGCAGGAGGACTTGGGTCTGCCGACCCCTCCTCAGGACCGCCAGTTCAAGAACCCCAGCCTTCCTCCGACGACGGCCGTGCCGCCTGTCTTCAATCCCGGCCCTGGTCCCGGCTCCGCTCCGCTTCCCAGTATGGCTCCTGGCAGTGCGTTTACCCAGCCTCCCCGTGCCCAGACCATGCCGCCTGGTCCCGTCCCCGCTCGTGGCACACCTGGTTTCGTTCCGCACATGCCGACGTCTGGTCTTCGCAATCCGTACCCGCCGGCTAACCCACTCCGCACCCCCGCCCGCACTCCCATGACTACTCCCTGGAGGCGCGGCTTCGGTCCTGGCTGGCGCCCGCCTATGGTCCGCAACATGAACATGATGCAGCCTGGTCTCCGTCCAGGTATGTTCCCGCCGATGCCTCTCCGCCCAGGTGGCCTCCACCGCCGCTGGGGAAGTGGACTTGATGCCGTAGACGAGCGCGGTTCGTCCCACGGCTCGGATGTCGGCAGTGTCTCCTCTTCCAGCAGCGAGACCAGCAAGAGCAGCAAGTCGAGCAAGTCAAGCAAGAGCACGAGCACAACCGTACTCAAGAAGCAGAACGAGCAGGAGCTTGCGGAGATCGAGAAGAAGCGGGGCGAGCTCGAGAAGGAGCAGAAGGCCTTCGAGGACGCACAGGCCAAGGAGCACGCAGAACGCGAAGCCGAAGAGGCCGAGAAAGTCCGCGCCGACGAGAGGAAGCGTATCGAGGACGAATCCCGCGCTCGCGACAAGGAGCTTGAGGAGAAGTTTGACGAGAAGCTCGAGGAAGAGCTCGATAGGATTAAGAAGACTCATCTTGAGGCTCAGGCGGCGCAGCCCTCTCCCCAGCCCCAGCCTGTTACTCCCATCGCCGCCACCCCCGACGCTCCAGTCATCCACATCGATGTGGCGAGCCCCCACAGCCACAAGAGCTACCGCAGCTACCCGATGTCGCGGTACTCCTCGTCAATCTCGAGCGTGTCGCCCAGCTCTGCGTCGGATGACGCGATCCTGACGCCAAACACAAACAACATCCAGGTTAGTTTGGAGGCTCCAGCTGTAACTGACAGGCAGCTCAACGAGTGGATCCAGCAGCAGCAGAAGAGCGGCATGGACCCAAGCGAGGAGCGGATGGCGCGTTACATGTCTGGCGTCAGTGAGCAGATCAACAACCTCTCGGCCCACATGAAGCGCGAGCTCGACGACCTCATTCTGTGCATGAATGATCTCCGACAGGCAAACCGACCGACTCGTGTGCAGGCTCGCGTTCTGTCGGACGGTACCGTGCAGCTCATGACTGGTGAAATCGTCGACGGTATCCGCGGCGAGAGCCAGCCGGGTGCGGTGCGCATCACGACCGCCGGTCCTCACGTGCAGGGCCGCGTCCTACCCGATGGCACGGTTATGGTCGGCGACAGTGAGCTCGAGGGCATCCGAGGCAGCCCGCGTGAGCCGGAGACAAAGGCCGAGGCCGACGAGGTTGAGAAGCGCATCAAGGATGCGGTGCAGGATGAGCGCTTGTCGCAGCTCGAGGAACGACGTAAGCTTCGAACCACACGGCCTCAACTGACAGCAGTTCGCGATATTCTCTCCGTTACTCAGAGTGTGTACGCTCCCAGCGAGCGTGCTCGTAGTCCTGCTCAGAGCCATCGTAGCCACCTCAGCAGTCATCACAGCAGTCACCACAGCCATCACAGTACGCCCCACGACCGCGAGATCGTTAGGGAGACCACGACGGACAAGGAGCGTGTGGTCGAGAAGACGCACATTGAGAAGGACAAGGAGCGCGACGTTGAGCGGCTCCCGAGCGCACCTGCCGTTCCGACACCGCCGGCGACAGTGGTTGGTCCGTCTGCTGAGGCACCGCCGCCGAAGAAGCCACGCGTCATCGAGGAGACTAGGGAGGTGAGTATCTTCCACGAGCAGAGAGTAGTACTGACTTTCAGCTCCAGTGGGTCGATGCTCAGCCTGGCAGGCCGGGCGTCGCGCGCACTGTGTCTGAGTACGGCGGCGTCATCCCCGCGCCTATCGTCCCGGCTGCTATCCCCGCGAACCTCACCCCGCCCGGCCTCACGCGACAAGCTCCCGGCCATGGCATCGGCTCGGACACGCCGACAACCGCCGTGCCGCCCTCACGCCAGCCTCTCTCTGCTGTCGCCAATATGCCACCGACGCTTAGGGAGCCGGAGGAGAAGAGGGAGAGGCCGGTCTGGAGCACCAACCCGCCGCATCCCAGCCGCCAGAGCTCTCCCGCTCGCTCGCCGCACACCAAGCTCTCGCCAGAGCCCGAGGTTAAAACTCTTGGCAACGTTCCGACGAGAAGTTCCCTGGAGCAGGAGCCCAAGGCGTTGGACAAGGGCCCGAGAGCTCCTTCGCCCGAACCCGAACTCCATGTCATGGGCAACATGGCTAAAGACCCCACTCCGGATAACACTCCGAAGGCTAGGCCTGCGAAGCTCCCCGCTGAGGCGGAGAAGCCAAAGGACGGCAGGAAACCGAAGGAGGACAAGAAGTTGGACGACGATGCAGCTTCCAGGTCTTCGGGCATCGACAGGATGGGCGAGGAGTACTCGACTCTCGGCAACCTGCGTGTCACAAACCCTGACCCCGTGCCCGAGAAGCCGAGCTCGGTGCAGTTCGTCGAGCCCGAAGAGAAGGACAAGAAGGGCAAGGAGGGACAGAAGGCGCCGCCGGTGCCCCCTCCTCCGCAAAAGAACCTTCCTGTTCCTCCTGTCGAGCCCATCGATGGCATTCCTCCCGCCATCGACTACTCGAAGGTCAAGGGCGGCAAGAAGGATAAGGCGGGCGATGCGGACAAGGACAAGCCCGCCAGCATCCTCAAACCATCCCCTGGAGCTGCCGGAGACGCTGGCCCCGAAATTCCTGCCAAGGTTGCCTACAAGCCCGCCGATAAGAATGGCGAGGAGCCCGTTTCCAGCCTTGGCAACATGGCGACCAAGCCAGACGAGAAGCCCAAGTCTAGCAAGCCCGATGCGCCCAGCCGACCGGCCAGCGCAGCAAACAAGCCTGCTGCTAAGGATAACGCTGGCGCTCAGAAGCCTGAAGCTGCCAAGGATGCTTCCGGGTCCAAGAAAGATGCCCAGAAGCCTGTCACGACGCTCGGGAACATGGCGACAAAGGATGACCAGATGGGCGACAAGGTCCCCAAGGAGGGTCCTGCTGGCAGGCCGTCGGCTCCTGCGGCCGGCAAGCCCGACGCTCCGAAGGATGAGACCAAGAAGCCTGAAGAGAAGAAGGAGTCTGGTCGCATGCCCATCTACGACCTCGTCACGCTGCCTAACGGACAGCAGGGACTCGTGCGGACTGGCTCGATCGCAATGCCTAGCAAGCCTAAGCCTGCCCCGGAGCCTACCTCTGAGCCTGCTCCGGCCACCAGTGTTCCCCCTGGTGCTTCTCAGCCCCCTGGTCTCACCAAGCCACCTGCTGGAGACAAGCCCAAGCCGACCGACGGCCACAACCTCGCCAGTGGCAAGTCGGAAGAGGCCAAGGCGACCGATGCCCCCGCTCCTCTCGCCAAGGACGGAGAAGGGAAGCCCGCGAGCACGCTCAGCAACATGTCGGGAGACAAGCCGCCACGCACGCTGCCGACGCCCCCTGGCCCGGCGGGCGCTTCTAAGCCTCCTTCTGTTACCCCGTCGCAGCCGGCGTCTGCCGCGCCAAAGGCAGACGTCCCTGCCGGCGACGCGGCCAAGCTGAAGCAGGACTCGCCGCCTCGCCCTGTCACTCCACCTACGGTTCCCGCCGACGAGCCCTCCACACCTCCCAGTCGAGTCATGCCGAGCATGGGAGGGCGTCCGCCTTCAATGCACTCTGGGCCGCCACCGTCTATGCCTTCGGGACTGCAGCGGAACAGCGGTCGCAGGCCTTCCGGGCCGCCGCCTGGGCGTCCCGAGACCATCCCAGAGCACCCGGGAACAGAGGAGGAGCCCGAGCAGCCTGCTGCGCCTCCCGCTCGACCGCCTTCGGCTGGTCCGTCTTCTGGTCCTCCGGGTGGAGGCCCTGCAGGACCTGGCGGACCCGGCGGTGCCCCTCCGAGCACAGTACCCAGCAATGCACCGTCTATTGTCAGCGGACCGCCGCCCAGTGGACCTCCTGGGTCGGCGCCGCCTCCGAGCGTCCGGCCGCCGCCAGACCACGCCGGCCCTCACTGCGACCACTGTTGCCCGAACGAGCCGAGGAAGGGGTACCAGCCGCGGTTGCCTCCCGGAGGGCTCAGCCTGCCCGCGCCCCTTGCAGCGCCGGCTGCTCCCGCGAAGGACGGCAAGGACGAGGAGAAGAAGGAAGAGAAGAAGGACGAGACGAAGAAGGAAGAGAAGAAGAAGGACGAGCCGAAGGAGAACAAGGGCGCTGCGCCGGCTGCTCCTCCATCCAAGCCCGCCGACAAGCCTGCAGGTGAGATAAGCAGTATGTACAGAACTGACGATACAGCGGCCCCCGCAAAGGATACGGACGCCTCGTCTACGCATACCGTGCACGCCGAGCCTGGACCTGCGCCGCCGCCCAATCCTCCCAAGGCTGCTGCCAACAAGGGTAAAGCCGAGGAGAAACCCGCAAAGGCCGGGAAGGACAGGGGCAAGGGCGACGGGAAAACAGGCGACGACAAGGCTGCCGAAAAGGCTGCTCCTGCTGCTGCTGGCGTGACCGAGGCAATGTTCAAGGAGGAAGTGAAGAAGGCTGAGGAGAGAGATAAGGCCGCCGAGGCTCGACACAAGGAGGAGGCGAAGAAGGCGGAGGAGCGTGAGAAGGCGGCCGAGGCACGTCACAAGGCGCTTCTTGACGCAGTCGCCAAGATCGCCGCCGGCGTCGCTGCTCTGCTTGAGACGGATGACCTGGAGCCAGCCAATGTGAGGAAGGCCAAGGAGGCAGTGACGAAGCGGCGCGCGGACAAGGCTGCGCTCGCGAAGAAGATGGAGGAGTTCCTGCAGAACATTCTCAAGGACACGAATGCGTTGAAGAAGATCTCCGACGCCGACGCAAAGGAGCCCGGCAAGGCGCCAGCGGTCAAGACCATCCTGGAGCAGTTCCAGAAGTCGGGGGTGGAGCAGTCCAAGTGGCTTAAGGATTTGGGCCAGAACATCATGGACCACAACTCGAATCAGCACAAGCTCACCCAGGACGCGGCCAAGCAGTGGGCGCGCGAGCAAGTCGGCTTCAACCTTGCCGGATACCTGGACGACTTCTGCAAGTCGATCGCTGGCGAGGTCCGCTCCCTGCTCAAGGAGGTCGGCGACCTGCGCGAGCAGCGCCGCGCCATGTACATGTGAGCCACTACCCAGCCTTGATGTTTGCCTGAAGCTGACGATCAGGGAGCTCGCGGACTTGCTCCTCACCAAGGGCCGCCAAAGCGGCGGCGACCTCATGGCTGTGCTGCCATACCCGACCAAGCCGCCTGCGAAGCCGGCCGCGCCGGCGGACAAGAAAGTGGGTCTCAACCAGCGCTGCAGGCGGATGTAAGCTGACCGTCAGAAGCCGGAACCGAAGAAACCCGAGGAGAAGAAGCCCGTCGTACCCCCCGCATGGACGAACTTCATGGCTCCGGCACCCTTCGCGGCCATGGGTGTGTATCCGCCCACAGCACGACCGCTCCCGCCCGCCCCCGGCGGCCCCAGCCTGGCCGCCCATCCGCTGCCCGTTCCCCCCGGTCCGCCCGGCATTGTCACGATGACGCCGACCGTCATGCCCGAGCCCCGGCCAACGGGCGGCAAGCCTCTGCCCAAGACGTAGCCCCAAGCTCCCTGACCACTTCTTGAACCGCGCGACTGCTGTGATAGGATTACCAGATTGACACTTTTGTGTGTATTTTGCTTTTGCTTTCTGTTTCCCCACTCCGCCTTTCCCTGGCAGTAAAGTAGTAACGACCCTGTTAATAGTACGACACGATTAGATTACGAATGTGAGCAAATGTACATGGTTCGCTGTAAGATGGTGATGTTACAATGGAGATTAGGACCGCTTCTCGTTCAGAATCACGCCGACCTCGTCGACGGGCGTCTCGGTGAAGAGCTCGACTCCGGCACCGAGCGAGTCGATCAGTCGCTGCAACCGGTTGGCGGTCAGTGTCGGGTCGGACTGATGTCAGCTTTGCTGGAACAAAGAGCTGTTGAACTCCGTCCTACATGACTCTGTGGCACGCAGGAAATAGCCAGATGGGGCCACAGACTGCGCTATGTCCAGCGGTCCAGAGTCATAAGGCAGACGACGTTCACTCACCTTCCGCAGGTCCTCCATGTCGCCGCCGAAGCCCTCGACGAGGCGGTCCATGTACACCCTCCTGAACGCGGCTCGGCGCTCGCTCTCCTCCTCGTCCGTGGCGGGGAGGAACGGCGGGATCTCCGGCTCCGGGCTAGGAGAAAGCGTCGGCTGCCGTTGCGGTGTCCGTTTCGGCTTAGCCGCCTTGACTGCCCGATCGCTCTCGTCGTCGCTGTCGTCACTTGAGTCGCTCGAGTCGGAATCGCTGTCATCCGAGTCCGAGTCTGAGTCCGCCTTTGCCTTGCCCTTCGCGGACATGCTCGGCTTAGCATCCGATTCCGAGTCCGAGCTGTCGGATGACGTCGACGAGTCGGACGACGTCGAGCTGCTCGATCCGCTGTCGCTGTCGCCGCCGTCAACATCCATCTTCTCCTCGGGAGATTCGTCGCCGCTGTCGTCGGACGAGTCGCCCTCGCTCGAGGAGGTCGAGTAGCTTGCGGCCCTTCTTCTCCTCTTCCTCGGGCGGCGGGTCTGTTGCGCGGCGGGTTGGGCTGCCATGGTCTCTGAGTGCTGGAGACGTCACAACAAATCCTGCTGTAGTTGTAGCGACGTGCGGGGGGTCATGTCAACTTTTAGAAGTTACGTAATGTGAAGGACGAGGTGGAGGTTTCGGTTTTACGTAATAGCGGGATATCGTTGTGCGGGCCAACGGTGCGGAGCAAATGCCCTGACGAGTCGAAAAGAGTCGCCGCGACAACGAATACCCGCGTCCCGAACGTCTCTTCCCCTCCTTCTTCCACTCATCTCATCCAGCTCTCACCGTTCTTTCAAGAGAGCATCTAATCATCATGGCTGAGGCTATCAAGCAGGTTTTCGCTAAGAAGCGCGAGGAGGTGAGTTACCCCAGGCGTGGACACCCCGTCTTGTGGACGCTGGGCCGCCCTTCGGCTATCGTTGGTGACTATCCGCTGACAACCAGGACCAGCCGTGAGTACCCCTCTAGAAGGTTGCAGAGCCTGCCCACTTGCATCATGGAATGAACTGCACCGTGATCGCGAGCCCGGGCACTCTTGTAAGCTCCCTGCGCAACGTTTCGAGCTCCGGCGCAGCTCCAGCTCCACATCCGGCATATCCGCGGCGTCTTCCTTGTTCCCCGCTAACCTCACAGCGTGTTCGTGACCTTCCTCACGGCTGGCTACCCCACCCCCGATGTTACTGTTGATGCGCTCCTCGCCCTCGAGGCCGGCGGTGCCGACATCATCGAGCTCGGCGTCCCCTTCTCGGACCCCATGGCCGACGGTGCCGTCATCCAGAAGGCGAACAACATCGCCATCGAGCACGGCGTCGGCTACACGCAGTGTCTCGAGTACGTCAAGGAGGCCAGGAAGCGTGGTCTTAAGGCGCCTATTATCTTCATGGGTAAGCTTCAGGCCTCAGAAATGTGAGCTGACGTACAGGTTACTACAACTCGTTCCTTGCCCACGGTGAGGAGAGGGCTGTCCGCGAGGCCAAGGAGGCTGGCGCCAACGGCTACATTGTTGTCGACCTGCCGCCTGAGGAGGCTCTGAAGTTCCGTAACGTCTGCAAGGACACCGGAATGAGCTACGTCCCCCTCGTCGCTCCTAGCACGTCTCTCGAGCGCCTCAAGTTCCTCTCCACCATCGCTGACTCGTTCATTTACGTTGTCTCCAAGGTGAGTTGGTCGACTCCGAAAGTGCTAACTCGCTTCAGATGGCTGTCACTGGATCATCGTCCGGATCGAAGATGAACGACGCTCTCCCGGACCTCATTGCCAGCGTCCAGGCCGTTACCCCCGTCCCGCTCGCCGTCGGCTTCGGTGTCAGCACACGCGACCACTTCAACTTCGTTACCGACGCCGGCGCCGACGGTGTCGTTATCGGCTCGAAGATCCTTCAGGTCATCGAGCAGGCTCCCAAGGACCAGATCCCGAAGGCCATTGAGGACTACGCTCGCTCGATCTCGCACAAGGGCCAGAACCCCAAGCCGCTCGGCCGCAAGAACAAGCCCGAGGACGCTGCGGGCAAGCCTGAGCCTGCCATGCCGATCCCGCCCTCGGACCTGAAGGAGGGTGAGAAGGAGTACGGTGTCAAGGCTGGCGAGCGCCTGCCGAGCAAGTTTGGTGCCTTCGGCGGTGCCTACGTCCCGGAGTCGCTCACGACGTGTCTCGACGAGCTCGAGGACGCATACATCAAGGCGAGCAACGACCCGTCGTTCTGGAAGGAGTTCGAGGACATGTTCGAGTACATCGGACGGCCGTCGTCGCTGTACTACGCCGAGCGCCTCACGGAGAAGATGGGCGGCGCGAAGATCTGGCTCAAGCGCGAGGACCTGAACCACACCGGTTCGCACAAGCTGAACAACGCCATCGGTCAAATCCTCCTCGCCAAGCGCCTCGGCAAGAAGCGCATCATCGCCGAGACGGGAGCGGGCCAGCACGGTGTCGCTACCGCCACGGTGTGCGCCAAGTTCGGCATGGAGTGCGTCGTCTTCATGGGTGCTGAGGACGTGCGTCGCCAGGAGATGAACGTGTTCCGCATGAAAATGCTCGGCGCCACTGTCGTCCCGGTCACGAGCGGCTCGCAGACGCTCAAGGACGCCGTCAACGAGGCCATGCGCGAGTGGATCACGCGCCTTGACACTACGCACTACCTCATCGGCTCAGCGATCGGCCCGCACCCGTTCCCGACGATCGTGCGTGACTTCCAGCGCGTCATCGGTCGCGAGATCAAGCAGCAGTGCGCAGAGAAGTTCGGTGCTCTCCCGGACGCCGTCGTTGCGTGTGTCGGTGGCGGCTCGAACGCCATCGGAACCTTCTACGACTTCATCCCCGACGAGAGCGTCCGCCTCCTCGGTGTCGAGGCCGGCGGCAACGGTATCAACACGACGCTGCACTCCGCCACGCTCGCGAAGGGTGTCCCGGGTGTCGTTCACGGCGCGGCCTCGTACATCATCCAGGACGCTGGCGGCCAGCTCGTCCCGACGCACTCGATCTCGGCCGGTCTCGACTACAACTCGGTCGGCCCCGAGCACGCCTACCTGAAGGACCTGGGCCGTGCCGAGTACATCGCCGCCGACGACGTGCAGTGCCTGACCGCGTTCCGCATCTGCACCCAGTCCGAGGGCATCATTCCCGCGCTCGAGTCGTCGCACGCGCTCTGGGGCGGCTTTGAGCTCGCCAAGACGCTCCCGAAGGACAAGAACGTCGTCATCTGTCTCTCCGGCAACGGAGCCAAGGACGTCGAAGAGGTCCTCCTCACCCTCAAGAAGAAGGAGTGGGCCGACAAGCTCGACTGGCACATTGCCAACTAAGCTCCCAGCCCGGCGCAAGGCCGGCTGGTCGAGCACAGTAGTAGTTCTCTAGTGGCATCTTGACAGAAGGTAGTAGATGTTGTGCCGCGAACAATAGAAACAACCCAAAAATGTAGGACCAATGCATCACCTAAACTAAGCCAGCGTCGCGACCATGACGGCGTCCTTGCCCATGGCGACCGTCGCAACTTCCTTCAGCTGCGGGAGCTTCGTCTCCTCTTCCCGTGGAACGACTCCGACGCCCTCGCCGATGAACATGGGTGCAACGGTGACCACGACAGTGTCCACCTCCCGCTCAGCAAGGAAGGAGGCAAGCACTTGGCTGCCGCCCTCGATCATGACGCTCCGCAGCCCGAGGTCCGTCAGAATGCCCCGCAAAGCGGAAGGTGGGATCCGCCAGTCCTTGAGTGGTGTCCGGATGATGCAAGCGCCGGCCTTCTCGAGCGCCTCGGCGCTCTCGGGAGAAGCGTCAGGACCGCAGATCAGGAAAGGCTGTTTGACAGCTTTCGGGCCGATGGCTGAGGGGTCCCGGTTCTGCCATTCTTGCAGCATGCGCGCAGTCGGGGGTGTGCGGAGGGAAGGGTCGAGGATGAGGATCTGGGGCGGGTTGAGGGAGGTGTCGTCTTGCGGCACCTGTTGAACTGCAATGTTAGCTATTGCCACGAAGGAGCGCTGTAGCTGAAGAAGGCAGCTGAAAAGCATCTGGTCAGCTGGGGAAACAATTCCCAGCTGACCTTGCGCAAGCAGCTGAGCAAGCAGTGTGTAAAGTGAAATCAGCCACTACTCACTCTTCAAGCGGGGGTCGTCGTGGATGACCGTCTGCACGCCTACGAGGATGGCGTCGTGCATCGTTCTCAGCCTGGAATCAGCTGAAGGTTTGACGGACAGCCATAGTCATCGGACTCACCACTGGGTCATGCCCATGCTCTCCGGTCCAGAAAGGAGCACGCGCTTCCCTCCCGGCCCAGCGATCTTGGCGTCTAGCGACTGGGCCCACGTCAGTGTGATGTGGGGCTTGGACGGCCATGCCGCAGCGGTGACTGGGGCGACGTGCTTGACCAGGATCTCTGGCGGAGTGCTCATGTCGAAGGAGGTCATCTTGACAGGGTTGCAGTCGATTGAGGAAGTGCCAAAGGGTTAGTCGCGCGCACGTCCGTGACATAGCCGGGTGGTCGACCTCCACCTCCGCCCAGGCGGCCAAGTGCCACACGCCGGCGTTACCCGTTCCTGGCCATCATGACGCCTTGTTCCCTGTCCTCGTGCTTGCTGGCTACAGTACTGGGCACTGTGTAGTGGAGGACACCGACAACCGACTCGAGAGCAAGCATCAACGTCTCAGTGTCAACAAACCCAGCACCATGTCGTTCTTCGGCTTCGACACCGGCCTGCCGGACGACCCTCGCGCTAAGCAGGGACAGCAGCAGAGCCAGTTCGCCTCCCGCGCTGACCAGGATACCTTCGGCTCATTCGACCGCGCCGGCGAGGAGGACCTCGCTGTGTACAACTGGGGCGAGGGCGGCCTGCTCGAGAGCGGCGACGACTTTAACGATGAGACTTTCGGAGACTCGGGTGACTTCGGTGGGTAGCTCGTTGTCAGATGTCTGGCAAGGATCGCTATCGGGTGGTTAATAGCTAACCAGCAGGCAACGACTTTCAGTTCGCCGCGGCCCCGGAGCCTGCCCAGTCCAAGCCCAAGGTCGCCTCGACGACGTCGCGCTTCGGACCCAAGGCCCAGGTTGACCTCTTCGCCGCGACCGAGGACGACTTCTACACCTCGCGCCCCGCTGCAAAGAGTGAGCTTACGATAGCTATGAAATCAAGCTGACAGGCAGAGCCGACCAAGACGCCCAAGAAGAAGAACAACGAGCCGCAGCCGCTGTGGGCTAATGCCTCGCCTGCGAACGCGTGGGGCGCTGCTCCCATTGCTCCCCCCGTTGCTGGACACCAGCCGAGCAAGATTCTCTCGCTCGAGGAGATCGAGGCCGAGATGGCGCGCACGTCGATCGGCAACAAGCAGCAGCAGCAGTACGCCCCCCGGCAGCAGTACGCGCCGTCGCCGCAGCATGTCCCTCAGCAGTATCAGCAGCCGCCCCAGCACGCTCAGCAGCCCGGTCACCAGGTGCTTAGCCTCGAGGAGATTGAGCGCCAGATGATCGGCGGTCCCTCCCCTGGCCCCGGCCCGGCGCCCCAGCAGCAGCAGCAGCAGCAGCAGCAACCGCCTCATGGCCAGCCGCCGCGCTCGCAGGCGCAGAACATTCCGCCCGGCATGCACGGCCGCTCCGGATCGGCGCAGCTTTCCACGCCCCCGATCGCGGGCACGCCGCCGGCTCCCGGCCTGAACGGCTCAGGCTACGCGAAGCAGCAGGCGCTCCTGGACTCCATGTTCCCGGATCTGCAGCAGGCGAACCAGCCCGGCCAGCCGGCCGCGCCTCAGCACCCCGGCACGCCGGGCTTCCAGGGCCCGCCGCCGGGACAGCCGCAGCCGTCTCCCGAGGAGATGGCGCGCATGGAGGAGCTGCACAAGCGGATCACGGCCAAGATCGAGGCCATGAGCAAGTACAACAACTTGATGGGCAACTCGGACAAGGACTTCATCACGCGTATCCAGCTGTCGCAGCTTGCCACGAGCGACCCGTACTCGTCCGATTTCTACGCGCAGGTCTTCTCGGCGCTTGCCCGTCGGGCGCAGGACACGCAGGGCAACGAGTCTGGCCCGACTGTCGTGCAGATCGCGCCTGGCATGGGTCTCGGTGTCGGCGGACCCGTCGGCAACCGCTTCGGCAAGATGGGCAGCGCGACGATGAACCGCCTCACGACGCAGGTCAAGAAGCTTGTCTCGACGACCGCCAAGCGCCAGCAGGCCATGTCCTCTGATGCTCTGGCTGGTGCCCTCGGCCGCGTCCGCCGCGGCGCGAACCAGGCCGCGCCCCGCCCTGTCCTCGCCGTGCCGAAGCCGGAGCACCGCCCCGCCGCCGTCGCGCAGCTCAACCACTCTTCCGGCCCGACGCGCGACCCCCTCACCCGCAAGCAGGTCATGTATGCGCTCGAGGAGCTGTACGACGACTGCCTCGAGCTGGAGCAGATGCGCCGCGAGGCCCCGCCGCCGACCGACGTTCCCCGCGTCGAGCAGTGGAACCAGCAGTGCGCGGCCAAGGTCGATGACCTCTGGCGCAAGCTCATGGTCATGGAGCCCCTCGGTGTCAGCACGCCCCACCCCTTCATCTCGCTCATCAACCCGCTCAAGGGCCAGCGCCTCTTCCCCCGTCTCCTCCGCCACCTCGACCACCAGCGTGCGCTCACCCTCCTCACCCTCCTCATCGCAACCTACCCGCAGCTCGAGGTCGTTGCTCGCGCCCCGCCGCCCCCTGTCGCCGACATCTCCCTCCTCACCAAGGCGGACAGGGAAGACCGTGCGCGCCGCGAGGCCCAGACCGACTCCTTCCTGCACTGCGTCATCCCTGGCGTCGACATGCTGATCAACCAGTGCAACCTCGGTCTCGTCGCCGGTCTGCTGGGCATCTGCACCCAGCGCATGGAGCTCGGTGCCGTCGCCGCCACGCGCCCCGGTGTCGCGCTCTTCACCGCTTTGCTGTCCCGTGCCCAGTCGCTCGTGCGCGGCGACGCCCCGATCGACCCCGCCGAGCGCGAGCAGTGGACCAAGACCTTCGACTACTTCCTGCAGACGATCAGCCCGCACCTGCCTGACCTGTTCCCGGCGACTTTGGCGCAGAAGGCCGCCTTCGGACCCAGTGCATACCTCCTCAGCTCCGAGGGCCAGGCGCGTCAGGACCGCGACCACGGCGAGATGGAGCGCCGCGAGGCCGAGGTCTGGGGCCTCGCTGCGGCTTTGGCCGTCAACGCGCCCGAGGACCAGCAGACCAACCTCGTCGCCGCGCTCCGCGACAAGATTTTGCACACTGTGCAGAGCGCGCGCGATCCCAAGACGCCCCGCGAGAAGGCAGAGCTCAAGCTCAGGAACGTCAACATGTTCCTGCACGGCCTTGGTTTGGATGCGAGCATGATTGAGTGAGCGAGTCGAGGCGAGGTAGAGAGATGTTGGAGAGGGTGGAGGAGCCAGATCAGCAGAGACATAAGATACCCGGATTCACTTGCAACAGGCCCAATATGCGTCCCAAAGTACGACGCGGGCGCGAGACGGAAGCACAGAGACACCGAGGCCGATATGCATAATGTACAGCGTGCACTTGCAAGCGTTCCGAGCACTGCCTAGTGAAGGTGCGGACGACTGAACGAGGAACGCTGAGGCGGTGAACGGATTTGGGAGAGACACTTGAAATCAGCGAAGCCTTCGTCCGACTACCCAGCTGCTTCGCAGTCGCTGATGGTGAGAGAAAGCAGAGACAGCCGTTGCTCCAAATCGTCTGAAGTTTTCCTGTCACTTTCGATAACATGTGAACTAAAATTCATATCATAATGCTACATATGGTTCTGGAGGGAGTTCTGCAGCTCGGCTCGAACTATCATTTTGTCGACGCAGACCAACCAAGCAACGAGTCGCTGCAGGCGACGTCGGTTGTCGGGATCGAGCGATCTGTAGCTGTAGCGGCAAATGATCTTGTGCGCGGCCCGCACAGTGACCTCGATCTTGTTCAACGGCACCTGTAGGAGTCCGATACTGGACCGCGTCCAGCCTTCGATGCCGAAGTACAGGGGGCCGGTTCGAGCATCCGAGCGGTCCAGCAGCGCCGCCGAGTAAGGTAGGCAAATGTCTTGAACGGTCTCATTGAACGCAATGGCAACTTGCTCCCGGGTCATACCGCCCCTGATCGCCCTGTAGAACGTTCCACGAGACGACAGCTTGTTCTGTTGTCGTCAGAAGGGATCGATCAACCTCACTGCCACTTACCCTGTAGCTACCGTTCAGAAGCTCGTCGTGGATGCGGCGGTGGTCGCTGGACAGGGGGATCTGAGCGTCAGCGAGCCGCTCTAGTATGGAGAAGAGGAAGGGATGTGCTCACCGACTTCGGTTGGGACGCGGCGGTTTCGGCGGCAGCAGGAGTTCATTCCGCAATTGGGCTCTGCGATGCTGGTGTTGGACTGAGGCTGCCCAGATGAGAAGGTTAACGAACCTGCCCTTGTTGTCGGTATCCAGACCTTTCAAGTGGCAGACGTCCAGCACACCGCCGCGCGCGTTGCGGGCCTCCAAGCGCACCTTGGCAGGGTTAAGGATCACCATTCCGTTGGCGTTATACTCACACCCCTTGAGCTTGAAGGTGATGTCTCGGCGCCGCACGTCGGTTCGTCCCAGTAGCTTGGGCGAGAACGGCAGCATAATGGCCGAGACCACCTTGTTGGTAACGTCCTGGACGGCTTGAAGAGCGGCGGCGGCGGAGGTGATCCTGAGGCAGAGACCGCGCTCTGGGACTCGGTAGGTGTGGCCGGTGTCCAAGAGGGCGGAGACAATCTTGACGTGTTCGGCCAAATGGCGAGGAGCTGGCCAAGCGGGAGGGAGGTCGCGAGGCGATGGCAGCTGTTGGTCGCCGGCGGAGATGCGCGGGCTCCGGCGAGGCGGCGCCACGAGGTCGACCGCAGTGGTAGGTGACGGGGTGGCCGACGAGGCGTTCTTGCTGGACCGCAAATGGGCTCGTGCGCGAAGGAGCGTACGCCGCACGGAGTGGAGGTCGACGAGCGAGGCATCAAGCTCCTCGATCGTGAAGGGGTCTTCGAGGTCGTAGCTAGACCTCCGGGGGCGGGGGAGGGTTCCTCGGCGGATCCTGTGAGTGTTAGCGCGCTGCATCAAGGGTGTCTGCATGTAGTTGAGCACCTACGACTTCACGGACGCTGACGCACTCAAACCATCCCAACAGCCACTGCTAGTGGTTCTACCCACAAGAGAGTCCAGGTCCTTCATACCGTAGCGGAAGCGCTCACGTCCTTGTGTTGTCAACAGAACCATGTTCGTGCGCTTAGGGTCGAATCGCAGCGCGCCGTTCGCCTTCTTCGCGTGACCGAGGATCTTCAGCTTGACGGTTGACGATCGGAGTGACGTGCGGAATTGCATGTGTTTAGGAGGGAGGGGATCTTGATCGAGGGGATTTGCGACCGAGTGACATCGAGCGCGAGTGCCACCAGTTCTCGGGTAGGCGCGCTCGTGATGAAGTTGACGAGAAAGCCGGTGCCGGGGATGGTCACCTGATAGTTAGTAAAGGCCAACAACCACCAGTGCCACTTACATCCCTGTCGCCCATGAGGAACTCGTCGTAGAGTTTGAAGTGGCGAGTCGGAAGCTTCAGGCGCGTGCCGTTGTTACCGGCAGACACCGTCGTGACAGCCTTGTGAGCGTCAGCGGACAATCCATGCGTAGGGACGAGTAAGGAATGTGGGAACGAGGCAGAAGGGAGGGAACGAGGCAGAGGGTGGCAACGAGGCAAGAGGGAGGGAACGAGGCAGAAGGGAGGGAACGAGGCAGAAGGGAGGGAACGAGGCAGGAGGGAGGGAACGAGGCAG